>JAVTVJ010003237.1:0-19037 GCA_034509425.1 Eopsaltria australis
GGGGCGTTTTTATCCCAAAATTTGTCCCATTGAAGTCCAATATTGACTTTTTCACCCAACGTTGACTTTACCATCCAATTGGAGCGTTTTTATCGCAAAACTCATCCCTGTTGAGATCCAACCTTGACTTTTCCATCCAGCGTTGACTTTTTCACCCAAATGGAGCGTTTTTATCCCAAAATTCATCCCCATTGACCAAAATCTTGGGGTTTGGTCCAACGGGGGCGTTTTATCTCAAAATTTGTCCCATTGATGTTGAACATTGACTTTTCCACCCAACACTGACTTTTCCACCCAATTGGGGCATTTTTTACAAAATCCATCTCATTGATGCCCAACTTTTGACTTTTCTACTCCAATTGGAGAGTTTTTTATCCAAATTGCATCTTCATTGACACAAGTCCGTGGTTTTTGATCCACGGGGCGTTTTTATCCAAAATTTGTCCATTGATGTTGAACCTTGACTTTTCCACCCAACATTGGCTTTTCCACAACTGGGGCTTTTTACCCCAAATTCATCCCCCGTTGAGTCAACATTGAGACTTTTCCATACATTAGGGAGTTTTTACCCCCAAAATTCTCTCCATTGACCAAAATCTTGGGGCTTTGGTCCAAAGGAGCGTTTTTATTCCGAATTTGTCCATTGATGTTGAATCTTGGACTTTTCCACCCAAACTGGGTGTTTTTATCCAAAATCATCCCTTGAGGCCAGCGTGGCTTTTCCACCCAACTGGGCATTTTTATTCCAAATCCATCGTCGTTGATGTCCGACGTTGACTTTTCTACCCAATTGGGGCGTTTTTATCCTAAAATTTGCCCCCATTGAAGTCCAATATTGGCTTTTCCACCCAAAGTTGACTTTTCCGTCCAATTGGAGCGTTTTTATCTTAAAACTCATCCCTGTTGAGATCCAACCTTGACTTTTTTATCCAACGTTGACTTTTTCACCCAATTGGGACGTTTTTATCCCAAAAATTCATCCCCATTGACCAAACTCTTCCGGTTTGGTCCAACGGGGGCGTTTTTATCCCAAAATTTGTCCCTGTTGAGGTCCAATATTGACTTTTTCAACCAACGTTGACTTTTCCATCCAATTGGAGCGTTTTTATCCCAAAACTCATCCCTGTTGAGATCCAGCCTTGATTTTTCCATCCAGCGTTGAGTTTTTCACCCAACTGGAGCGTTTTTATCCCAAAATTTATCCCCATTGACCAACATCTTGGGGTTTGGTCCAACGGGGGCGTTTTTATCTCAAAATTTGTCCCATTGATGTTGAACATTGACCTTTCCACCCAACACTGACTTTTCCACCCAATTGGGGCATTTTTATCACAAATCCATCCTCATAAGCTTAACGTTGACTTTTCTACCCAATTGGAGCATTTTTATCCCAAAATTCATCCCCATTGACCAAAGTCGTGGGTTTTGATCCAACGGGGGCGTTTTTATCCCCAAATTTGTCCCATTGATGTTGAACCTTGACTTTTCCACCCAACATTGGCTTTTCCACCCAACTGGGCCTTTTTACCCCAAATTCATCCCCATTGAGGTCCAACATTGACTTTTCCATACAATTAGGGAGTTTTAACCCCAAAATTCTTACCTATTGACCAAAATCTTGGGGTTTGGTCCAAAGGGAGCGTTTTTTATCCCGAAATTTGTCCCATTGATGTTGAATCTTGACTTTTCCACCCAACTGGGTGTTTTTATCCAAAAATCCATCCCCCTTGAGGCCCAGCGTTGGCTTTTCCACCCAACTGGGCATTTTTTATTCCAAATCCATCCTCGTTGATGTCCGACGTTGACTTTTCTACCCAATTGGGGTGTTTTTATCCTAAAATTTGTCCTTATGGAAGTCCAATATAGGCTTTTCCACCCAACGTTGACTTTTCCGTCCAATTGGAGCGTTTTTATCCCAAAACTCATCCCTGTTGAGATCCAACCTTGACTTTTCCATCCAACGTTGATTTTTTACCCAAATGGAGCGTTTTTATCTCAAAATTCATCCCCATTGACCAAATACTTGGGGTTTGGTCCAACGGGGGCGTTTTTATCTCAAAATTTGTCCCATTGATGTTGAACATTGACCTTTCCACCCAACACTGACTTTTCCACCGAATTGGGGCATTTTTATCACAAATCCATCCTCATTGATGCCCAACTTTGACTTTTCTACCCAATTGGAGCGTTTTTATCCCAAAATTCATCTTCATTGAACAAAGTCGTGGGTTTTGATCCAACGGGGGCGTTTTTATCCCAAAATTTGTCCCATTGATGTTGAACCTTGACTTTTCCACCCAACATTGGCTTTTCCACCCAACTGGGGCTTTTTACCAATTCAATCCCCATTGAGGTCCAACATTGACTTTTCCATACAATTAGGGAGTTTTTTACCCCAAATCTCCCATTGACCAAAATCTTGGGGTTTGGTCAAAGGGACGTTTTAATCCCGAAATTTGTCCCATTGATGTTGATCTTGACTCCACCCAACTGGGTGTTTTTTCCATCCATCCCCTTGAGGCCGCAGCGTTTGGCCTTTTCCCCACCCAACTGGGCATTTTTATTCCAATCCATCCTCGTTGATGTCGACGTTGACTTTTCTACCCAATTGGCGTTTTTAACTAAAGTCCCATTGAAGTCCAATATTGGGTTTTCCACCCAATGTTGACTTTTCCGTCCAATTGGAGCGCTTTTATCGCAAAACTCATCCCTGTTGAGATCCAACCTTGACTTTTCCATCCAACGTTGACTTTTTTACCCAAATGGAGCGTTTTTTTCTCAAAATTCATCCCCATTGACCAAAATCTTGGGGTTTGGTCCAACGGGGGCGTTTTTATCTCAAAATTTGTCCCATTGATGTTGAACATTGACCTTTCCACCCAACACTGACTTTTCCACCCAATTGGGGCATTTTTAGCACAAATCCATCCTCATAAACTTAACGTTGACTTTTCTAACCAATTGGAGCATTTTTATCCCAAAATTCATCCCCATTGGCCAAAGTCGTGGGGTTTGGTCCAACGGGGGCGTTTTTATCCCAAAATTTGTCCCATTGATGTTGAACCTTGACTTTTCCACCCAACATTGGCTTTCCACCCAACTGGGCCTTTTTACCCCAAATTCATCCCCATTGAGGTCCAACATTGACTTTTCCATACAATTAGGGAGTTTTTACCCCAAAATTCTTCCCCATTGACCAAAATCTTGGGGTTTGGTCCAAAGGGAGCGTTTTAATCCCGAAATTTGTCCCATTGATGTTGAATCTTGACTTTTCCACCCAACTGGGTGTTTTTATCCAAAAATCCATCCCCCTTGAGGCCCAGCGTTGGCTTTTCCACGCAACTGGGCATTTTTATTCCAAATCCATCCTCGTTGATGTCCGACGTTGACTTTTCTACCCAATTGGGGCGTTTTTATCCTAAAATTTGTCGCCATGAAAGTCCAATATAGGATTTTCCACCCAAAGTTGACTTTCCGTCCAATTGGAGCGTTTTTATCTTAAACTAAATACCCTGTTGAGATCACCTTGACTTTTTTTATCCAACGTTTGACTTTTTCACCATGGGACGTTTTTATCCCAAAAATCATCCCCATTGACAAACTCTCCGGTTTGGTCCAACCGGGAGCGTTTTTATCCCAAAATTTGTCCCCTTTGAGGTCCAATATTGTCTTTTTCACCCAACGTTGACTTTTCCATCCAATTGGATCGTTTTTATCCCAAAACTCATCCCTGTTGAGATCCAACCTTGGTTTTTTCCATCCAGCGTTGACTTTTTCACCAAAATGGAGCGTTTTTATCCCAAAATTCATCCCCATTGACCAAAATCTTGGGGTTTGGTCCAACGGGGCCGTTTTTATCTGCACAAATCTTCTCCCATCTCGCATGCTTGAAGCATTGACCTTCCACCCAACACTCCGATTCACCCAATTGGGGCATTTTTATCACAAATCCATCCTCATTGATGCCCACACATTGACTTTCTACCCCAAATCGGAGCATTTTTTATCCAAAACTTATCCCATTGACCAAAGTCGTGGTTTTGATCCACAGGGCGTTTTTTTTCCAAAATTTGTCCCATTGATGTTGAACCTTTACTTTTCCACACAACATTGGCTTTTCCACCCAACTGGGCCTTTTTACCCCAAATTCATCCCCATTGAGGTCCAACATTGACTTTTCCATACAATTAGGGAGTTTTTACCCCAAAATTCCTCCCCATTGACCAAAATCTTGGGGTTTGGTCCAAAGGGAGCGTTTTTATCCCGAAATTTGTCCCATTGATGTTGAATCTTGACTTTTCCACCCAACTGGGTGTTTTTATCCAAAAATCCATCCCCCTTGAGGCCCAGCGTTGGCTTTTCCACCCAACTGGGCATTTTTATTCCAAATCCATCCTCGTTGATGTCCGACGTTGACTTTTCTACCCAATTGGGAAGTTTTTATCTTAAATTTGTCCCCGTTGAAATGCAACATTGACTTTTCCACCCAACGTTGACTTTTCTGTCCAATTGGAGCGTTTTTATCCCAAAACTCATCCCTGTTGAGATCCAACCTTGACTTTTTTATCCAGCGTTGACTTTTTCACCCAACTGGAGCGTTTTTATTCCAAAATTCATCCCCATTGACTAAACTCTTCCGGTTAGGTCCAACGGGGGCGTTTTTATCCCAAAATTTGTCCCCGTTGAGGTCCAATATTGGCTGTTTCAACTAACGCTGACTTTTCCATCCAATTGGATCGTTTTTATCCCAAAACTCATCCCTGTTGAGATCCAACCTTGGTTTTTTCCATCCAGCGTTGACTTTTTCACCCAATTGGGACGTTTTCATCCCAAAAATTCATCCCCATTGACCAAAATGTTGGGGTTTGGTCCAACGAGGGCGTTTTTATCCTAAAATTTGTCCCCATTGAGGTCCAATATTGGCTTTTCCACCCCATGTTGAATTTTCCGTCCAATTGGAGCGTTTTTATCCCAAAACTCCTCCCTGTTGAGTTCCAACCTTGACTTTTCCATCCAGCGTTGACTTTTTAACCCAATTGGGGTGTTTTTATCCCAAGATTAACCCCCATTGACCAAAATCTTAGGTTTTGGTGGTATGGGGGAGTTTTTATCCCAAAATTTGTCCCCATTGAGGTCCAATATTTACTTTTTCACCCAACGTTGACTTTCCGTCCAATTGGAGCGTTTTTATCCGAAAACTCATCCCTGTTGAGATCCAACCTTGATTTTTCCATCCGACGTTTACTTTTTCACCCAAATGGAGCGTTTTTATCTCAAAATTAATCCCCATTGACCAAAATCTTGGGGTTTGGTCCAACGGGGGCGTTTTTATCTCAAAATTTGTCCCATTGATGTTGAACATTGACCTTTCCACCCAACACTGACTTTTCCACCCAATTGGGGCATTTTTATCACAAATCCATCCTCATAAACTTAACGTTGACTTTTCTACCCAATTGGAGCATTTTTATCCCAAAATTCATCCCCATTGGCGAAAGTCGTGGGTTTTGATCCAACGGGGGCGTTTTTATCCCAAAATTTCTCCCATTGATGTTGAACCTTGACTTTTCCACCCAACATTGTCTTTTCCCCCCAACTGGGCCTTTTTACCCCAAATTCATCCCCATTGAGGTCCAACATTTGTGTTTCCATACAATTAGGGAGTTTGTACCCCAAAATTCTTCCCCATTGACCAAAATCTTGGGGTTTGGTCCAAAGGGAGCGTTTTTATCCCGAAATTTGTCCCATTGATGTTGAATCTTGACTTTTCCACCCAACTGGTTGTTTTTATCCAAAAATCCATCCCCCTTGAGTCCCAGCGTTGGCTTTTCCACCCAACTGGGCATTTTTATTCCAAATCCATCCTCGTTGATGTCCGACGTTGACTTTTCTACCCAATTGGGGCGTTTTTATCCTAAAATTTGTCCCCATTGAAGTCCAATATTGGCTTTTCCACCCAACGTTGACTTTTCCGTCCCATTGGAGCGTTTTTATCCCAAAACTCATCCCTGTTGAGATCCAACCTTGACTTTTCCATCCAACGTTGACTTTTTTACCCAAATGGAGCGTTTTTATCTCAAAATTCTTCCCCATTGACCAAAATCTTGGGGTTTGGTCCAACGGGGGCGTTTTTATCTCAAAATTTGTCCCATTGATGTTGAACATTGACCTTTCCACCCAACACTGACTTTCCCACCCAATTGGGGCATTTTTATCACAAATCCATCCTCATTGATGCCCAACCTTGACTTTTCTACCCAAATGGAGCGTTTTTATCCCAAAATTCATCTTCATTGACCAAAGTCGTGGGTTTTGATCCAACGGGGGCGTTTTTATCCCAAAATTTGTCCCATTGATGTTGAACCCTGACTTTTCCACCCAACATTGGCTTTTCCACCCAACTGGGCCTTTTTACCCCCAATTCATCCCCATTGAGGTCCAACATTGACTTTTCCATACAATTAGGGAGTTTTACCCCAAAATTCTTCCCCATTGACCAAAATCTTGGGGTTTGGTCCAAAGGGAGCGTTTTTATCCCGAAATTTGTCCCATTGATGTTGAATCTTGACTTTTCCACCCAACTGGGTGTTTTTATCCAAAAATCCATCCCCCTTGAGGCCCAGCGTTGGCTTTTTCACCCAACTGGGGCATTTTTATTCCAAATCCATCCTCGTTGATGTCCGACGTTGACTTTTCTACCCAATTGGGGTGTTTTTATCCTAAAATTTGTCGCCATGAAAGTCCAATATAGGCTTTTCCACCCAAAGTTGACTTTTCCGTCCAATTGGAGCGTTTTAATCCCAAAACTCATCCCTGTTGAGATCCAACCTTGACTTTTTTATCCAACGTTGACTTTTTCACCCAATTGGGACGTTTTTATCCAAAAAATTCATCCCCATTGACCAAACTCTTCGGGTTTGGTCCAACGGGGGCGTTTTTATCCCAAAATTTGTCCCCGTTGAGGTCCTATGACTTCAACCAACGTGACTTTTCATTCCAATTGGAGCGTTTTTATCCCAAAACTCATCCCTGTTGAGATCCAACCTTGACTTTTCCATCCAACGTTGACTTTTTCACCCAAATGGAGCGTTTTTATCTCAAAATTCATCCCCATTGACCAAAATCTTGGGGTTTTGGTCCAACGGGGGCGTTTTTATCTCAAATTTTGTCCCATTGATGTTGAATCTTGACTTCTTCACCCAACCACTGACTCCACCCAATGGGCATTTTTATCACAAATCCATCCTCATAACTAACGTTGACTGTTCTACCCAATTGCGAGCCATTTTATCCCAAAAATTCATCCCCATTGGCCAAATCGTGGGTTTGAAATCCAACGGGGGCGTTTTTATCCCAAAATTTGTCCCATTGATGTTGAACTTTGACTTTTCCACCCAACATTGGCTTTTCCACCCAACTGGGCCTTTTTACCCCAAATTCATCCCCATTGAGGTCCAACATTGACTTTTCCATACAATTAGGCAGTTTTTACCCCAAAATTCTTACCTATTGACCAAAATCTTGGGGTTTGGTCCAAAGGGAGCGTTTTTTATCCCGAAATTTGTCCCATTGATGTTGAATCTTGACTTTTCCACCCAACTGGGTGTTTTTATCCAAAAATCCATCCCCCTTGAGGCCCAGCGTTGGCTTTTCCACCCAACTGGGCATTTTTATTCCAAATCCATCCTCGTTGATGTCCGACGTTGACATTTCTACCCAATTGGGGTGTTTTTATCTTAAATTTGTCCCCCATTGAGGTCCAATATTGAGTTTTCCACCCAACGTTGACTTTTCCATCCAATTGGAGCGTTTTTATCCCAAAACTCATCCCTGTTGAGATCCAACCTTGACTTTTCCATCCAACGTTGACTTTTTTACCCAACTGGAGCGTTTTTATTCCAAATTTCATCCCCATTGACCAAAATCTTGGGGTTTGGTCCAACGGGAGCGTTTTTATCTCAAAATTTGTCCCATGATGTTGAACATTGACCTTTCCACCCAACACTGACTTTTCCACCCAATTGGGGCATTTTTAACAAATCCATCCTCATTGATGCCCAACTTTGACTTTTTCACCCAGCTGGAGCGTTTTTATTCCAAAATTCATCCCCATTGACCAAAATCTTGGGGTTTGGTCCAACGGGGGCGTTTTTCCCCGAAATTTTTCCCATTGACATTGAACATTTACTTTTCCACTTAATATTGGCTTTCCCACCCAACTGGGCCTTTTTTACCCAAAATTATCCTTGTTGATTTCCAACCTTGACTTTTCTACCCAATTGGAGCATTTTTACCCCAAAATTCTTCCCCATGACCAAAGTCTTGGGGTTTGGTCCAACGGGGGCGTTTTTATCCCAAAATTGTTCCCCCTTGAAGTCCAATATTGAGTTTTCCACCCAATGGGTGTTTTTATCCAAAATCACCTTGAGGCCGCGTGGCTTTTCACCAACTGGATTTTTATTCCAACATCCATCCTCGTTGATGTCCACCGTTGACTTTTCTACCCCAATTGGGGTGTTATCTTAAATGTCTCGTTTAAATTGCAACATTGGCTTTTCCACCCAAAGTTGACTTTTCCGTCCAATTGGAGCGTTTTTATCCCAAAACTCATCCCTGTTGAAATCCAACCTTGACTTTTTTATCCAGCGTTGACTTTCTCACCCAACTGGAGCGTTTTTATTCCAAAATTCATCCCCATTGACTAAACTCTTCCGGTTTGGTCCAACGGTGGCGTTTTTATCCCAAAATTTGTCCCCGTTGAGGTCCAATATTGACTGTTTCAACTAACGCTGACTTTTCCATCCAATTGGATCGTTTTTATCCCAAAACTCATCCCTGTTGAGATCCAACCTTGACTTTTTCCATCCAGCGTTGACTTTTTCACCCAATTGGGACGTTTTCATCCCAAAAATTCACCCCCATTGACCAAAATGTTGGGGTTTGGTCCAACGAGGGCGTTTTTATCCTAAAATTTGTCCCCATTGAGGTCCAATATTGGCTTTTCCACCCCATGTTGAATTTTCCGTCCAATTGGAGCGTTTTTATCCCAAAACTCCTCCCTGTTGAGTTCCAACCTTGACTTTTCCATCCAGCGTTGACTTTTTAACCCAATTGGGGTGTTTTTATCCCAAGATTAACCCCCATTGACCAAAATCTTAGGTTTTTGGTGGTATGGGGGAGTTTTTATCCCAAAATTTGTCCCCATTGAGGTCCAATATTTACTTTTTCACCCAACGTTGACTTTTCCGTCCAATTGGAGCGTTTTTATCCCAAAACTCATCCCTGTTGAGATCCAACCTTGATTTTTCCATCCGACGTTTACTTTTTCACCCAACTGGAGCGTTTTTATCTCAAAATTCATCCCCATTGACCAAAATCTTGGGGTTTGGTCCTACGGGGGCGTTTTTATCTCAAAATTTGACCCATTGATGTTGAACACTGACCTTTCCACCCAACACCGACTTTTCCACCCAATTGGGGCATTTTTATCACAAATCCATCCTCATTGAAGCCCGACTTTTACTTTCCTACCCAATTGGAGCATTTTTATCCCAAAAATTCATCCCCAATTGCCAAAATGTTGGGGTTTTGTCCAACGGGGGCGTTTTTTTCCCAAAATTTGTCCCATTATTGTTGAACCTTGACTTTTCCGCCCAACAAAATGCTTTTCCACACAACTGGGGCATTTTTATCCCAAAAATTCATCCCCATTGACCCAAAATGTTGGGGTTTGGTCCACGGGGCGTTTTTATCCTGAAAATTTGTCCCCATTTGAGATCCAATAGCTGACTTTTTCACCCACGTTACTTTTTCCATCCAATTGGAGCGTTTTTATCTTAAAAACTCATTCCCTGTCTAGATCCAACCCTTGACTTCCATCCAGCGTTGATTTTTCACCCAACTGGAGCGTTTTTACCCCAAAATTCTTCCCCATTGACCAAAATCTTGGGGTTTGGTCCAAAGGGAGCGTTTTTATCCCGAAATTTGTCCCATTGATGTTGAATCTTGACTTTTCCACCCAACTGGGTGGTTTTATCCAAAAATCCATCCCCCTTGAGGCCCAGCGTTGGCTTTTCCACCCAACTGGGCATTTTTATTCCAAATCCATCCTCGTTGATGTCCGACGTTGACTTTTCGACCCAATTAAAGCATTTTTATCCCAAAATTTGTCCCCATTGACCAAAGTCTTGGGGTTTGGTCCAACAGGAGCATTTTTATCCCAATATTTGTCCCCGTTGAAGCCCAATATTGAGTTTTCCACCCAATGTTGACTTTTCCGTCCAATTGGAGCATTTTTATCCCAAAATTCATCCCCATTGACCAAAATGTTGGGGTTTGGTCCAACGGGGTCGTTTTTATCCCAAAATTTGTTCCCATTGAGGTCCAATATTGGCTTTTCCACCCAATGTTCAATTTTCCGTCCAATTGGAGCGCTTTTATCCCAAAACTCATCCCTGTTGAGTTCCAACCTTGACTTTTCCATCCAACCTTGACTTTTTCACCCAATTGGGGCGTTTTCATCCCAAAATTCACCCCCATTGACCAAAATCTTGGGGTTTTGGTAGGATGGGGGCGTTTTTATCCTAAAATTTGTCCCCATTGAGGTCCAATATTGAGTTTTCCAACCAACGTTGACTTTTCCATTCAATTGGGGCGTTTTTATCCCAAAACTCATCCCTGTTTAGATCCAACCTTGATTTTTCCATCCAACGTTGACTTTTTCACCCAAATGGAGCGTTTTTATCCCAAAATTCATCCCCATTGACCAAAATCTTGGGGTTTGGTCCAACGGGGGCGTTTTTATCTCAAAATTTTTCCCATTGATGTTGAACATTGACCTTTCCACCCAACACTGACTTTTCCGCCCAATTGGGGAATTTTTATCACAAATCCATCCTCATTGATGCCTAACGTTGACTTTTCTACCCAATTGGAGCATTTTTACCCCAAAATTCTTCCCCATTGACCAAACACTCCGGGTTTTGATCCAACAGGGGGCGTTTTTATTTCAAAATTTGTCCCGATTCACCAAAATGTTGGGTTTAGGTTTAACGGGGTAATTTTTATCTCGAAATTTGTCCCCATTGAGGTCCAATATTTTTTTTTCCACCCAACGTTGACTTCTCCATCCAACTGGAGCGTTTTTATCCCAAAAATTCATCCCCATTGGCCAAAATGTTGGGTTTTGGTCCAACGGGGGCGTTTTTATCCCAAAATTTGTCCCATTGATGTTGAACCTTGACTTCTTCACCCAACATTGGCTTTTCCACACAACTGCGGCATTTTTATCCCAAAAATTCATCCCCATTGACCAAAATGTTGGGGTTTGGTCCAACGGGGCGTTTTTATCCTGAAATTTGTCCCCATTTAAGTCCAATAGTGACTTTTTCACCCCACGTTGACTTTTCCATCCAATTGGAGCGTTTTTATCTTAAAACTCATCCCTGTTGAGATCCAACCTTGACTTTTCCATCCAGCGTTGACTTTTTCACCCAACTGGAGCGTTTTTATCCCAAAATTCATCCCCATTGACCAAAGTCTTGGGGTTTGGTCCAACGGGGGCGATTATATCCCAAAATTTTTCCCATTGACATTGAACATTGACTTTTCCACCCAACATTGGCTTTCCCACCCAACTGGGCCTTTTTACCCAAAATTCATCCTTGTTGATTTCCAACCTTGACTGTTCTACCCAATTGGAGCATTTTTACCCCAAAATTCTTCCCCATTGACCAAAATGTTGGGGTTTGGTCCAACGGGGCCATTTTATCCCAAAATTTTCCCTATTGAAGCCAATATTGATTTTTCCACCAATGTTGACTTTCCGTCCAATTGGAGCATTTTTATCCCAAAATTATACACCATTGACAAAATGTTGGTTTTGTCCAACGGTGGCGTTTTATCCCAAAATTTGTCCCCATTGAGGTCCAATATGCGGCTTTTCCACCAATGTGACTTTTCGGTCCAATTCGAGCGCTTTTATCCCAAAACTCATCCCTGTTGAGTTCCAACCTTGACTTTTCCATCCAACGTTGACTTTTTCACCCAATTGGGGCGTTTTCATCCCAAAATTCACCCCCAATGACCAAAATCTTGGGGTTTGGTCCAACGGGGGCGTTTTTATCTCAAAATTTGTCCCATTGATGTTGAACATTGACCTTTCCACCCAACACTGACTTTTCCACCCAATTAGGGCATTTTTATCAAAATCCATCCTCATAAACTTAACGTTGACTTTTCTACCCAATTGGAGCATTTTTATCCCAAAATTCATCCCCATTGACCAAAGTCGTGGGTTTTGATCCCACGGGGGCGTTTTTATCCCAAAATTTGTCCCATTGATTTTGAACCTTGACTTTTCCACCCAACATTGGCTTTTCCACCCAACTGGGCCTTTTTACCCCAAATTCATCCCCATTGAGGTCCAACATTGACTTTTCCATACAATTAGGGAGTTTTTACCCCAAAATTCTTCCCCATTGACCAAAATCTTGGGGTTTGGTCCAAAGGGAGCGGTTTTATCCCGAAATTTGTCCCATTGATGTTGAATCTTGACTTTTCCACCCAACTGGGTGTTTTTATCCAAAAATCCATCCCCCTTGAGGCCCAGCGTTGGCTTTTCCACCCAACTGGGCATTTTTATTCCAAATCCATCCTCGTTGATGTCCGACGTTGACTATTCTACCCAATTGGGGTGTTTTTATCCTAAAATTTGTCCCCATTGAAGTCCAATATTGGCTTTTCCACCCAAAGTTGACTTTTCTGTCCAATTGGAGCGTTTTTATCCCAAAACTCATCACTGTTGAGATCCAACCTTGACTTTTCCATCCAACGTTGACTTTTTCACCCAATTGGGACGTTTTTATCCCAAAATTCATCCCCATTGACCAAAATCTTGGGGTTTGGTCCAACGGGGGCGTTTTTATCTCAAAATTTGTCCCATTGATGTTGAACATTGACCTTTCCACCCAACACTGACTTTTCCAACCAATTGGGGCATTTTTATCACAAATCCATCCTCATTGATGCCCAACTTTGACTTTTCTACCCAAATGGAGCGTTTTTATCCCAAAATTCATCCCCATTGACCAAAGTCGTGTGTTTTGATCCAACGGGGGCGTTTTTATCCCAAAATTTGTCCCATTGATGTTGAACCTTGACTTTTCCACATAACATTGTCTTTTCCACCCAACTGGGCCTTTTTACCCCAAATTCATCCCCATTGAGGTCCAACATTGACTTTTCCATACAATTAGGAAGTTTTTACCCCAAAATTCTTCCCCATTGACCAAAATCTTGGGGTTTGGTCCAAAGGGAGCGTTTTTATCCCGAAATTTGTCCCATTGATGTTGAACATTGACTTTTCCACCCAACTGGGTGTTTTTATCCAAAAATCCATCCCCCTTGAGGCCCAGCGTTGTCTTTTCCACCCAACTGGGCATTTTTATTCCAAATCCATCCTCGTTGATGTCCGACGTTGACTTTTCTACCCAATTGGGGTGTTTTTATCTTAAATTTGTCCCCATTGAAATGCAACATTGGCTTTTCCACCCAAAGTTGACTTTTCCGTCCAATTGGAGCGTTTTTATCCCAAAACTCATCCCTGTTGAGATCCAACCTTGACTTTTTTATCCAGCGTTGACTTTCTCACCCAACTGGAGCGTTTTTATTCCAAAATTCATCCCCATTGACTAACTCTTCCGGTTTGGCACCAACGGCGGGCGTTTTTATCCCAAAATTTGTCCCCGTTGGGGTTCAATATTGACTGTTCAAATAACGCTGACTTTTCCATCCAATTGCGATCGTTTTTTATCCCCAAACTCTCCCTGTTGAGTTCCAACTTGGTTTTTCCAATCCAGCGTACTTTTTTCCACCCAATTGGGACGTTTTCATCCCAAAAATTCATCCCATTGACAAAAACGTCAGGGTTTGGTCCAACGAAGGGCGTTTTATCCAAAATTTGTCCCCATAGGTCAATATTGCTTTTCCCATGTTTAATTTTCCTCCAATTGGTGCGTTTTATCCCAAAACTCATCCGCTGTTTAGATCCAACCTTGATTTTTTCCATCCAGCGTTGACTTTTCACCCCAACTGGAGCGTTTTATCTCAAAATTCATCCCATTGACCAAAATCTTGGGGTTTGTCCAACGGGGGAGTTTTTATCTCAAAATTTTTCCCATTGATGTTGAACATTGAATTTTTCACCCAACACTGACTTTTCCGCCCAATTGGGGCATTTTTATCACAAATCCATCCTCATTGAAGCCCGACGTTTAATTTTCTACCCAATTGGAGCATTTTTATCCAAAAATTCATCCCCATTGACCAAAGTCGTGGGTTTTGATCCAACGGGGGCGTTTTTATCCCAAAATTTGTCCCATTGATGTTGAACCTTGACTTTTCCACCCAACATTGGCTTTTCCACCCAACTGGGCCTTTTTACCCCAAATTCATCCCATTGAGGTCCAACATTGACTTTTTCCATTACAATTAGGAGTTTACCCCAGAATTCTTCCCCATTGACCAAAATCTTGGGGTTTGGTCCCAAAAGGAGCGTTTTTATCCCGAAATTTGTCCCATTGATGTTGAATCTTTGACTTTCCGCCCAAACTGCTGGTTTTTATCCAAAAATCCACTCCTCCTTAGGCCCAGCGTTGTCTTTTCCACCCAACTGCGGCATTTTATTCCAAATGCCATCCTCGTTGGTTGATTGTCCGACGTTGACTTTTCTACCCCCAATTGGGGTGTTTTTAATCCAAAATTTTCCCATGAAGTTCCAATATGTTGGCTTTTCCACCCAAAGTTGACTTTCCGTCCAATGGAGCGTTTTTATCCCAAAAACTTCATCCCTGTGAGATCCAAACCTGACTTTTCCATCCAACGTTGACTTTTTCACCCAACTGGAGCGTTTTTATCTCAAAATTCATCCCCATTGACCAAAATCTTGGGGTTTGGTCCAACGGGGGCGTTTTTATCTCAAAATTTGTCCCATTGATGTTGAACATTGAATTTTCTACCCAACACTGACTTTTCCACCAAATTGCGACATTTTTATCACAAATCCATCCTCATTGATGCCCAACGTTGACTTTTCTACCCAATTGGAGCATTTTTATCCCAAAAATTCATCCCCATTGGCCAAAATGTTGGGTTTTGGTCCAACGGGGGCGTTTTTATCCCCAAATTTGTCCCATTGATGTTTAACCTTGACTTCTTCACCCAACATTGGCTTTTCCACACAACTGGGGCATTTTTATCCCAAAAATTCATCCCCATTGACCAAAATGTTGGGGTTTGGTCCAACGGGGCGTTTTTATCCTGAAATTTGTCCCCATTGAAGTCCAATATTGGCTTTTCCACCCAAAGTTTACTTTTCCGTCCAATTGGAGCGTTTTTATCCCAAAACTCATCCCTGTTGAGATCCAACCTTGATTTTTCCATCCAACGTTGACTTTTTAACCCAATTGGGGCGTTTTCATCCCAAAATTCATCCCCATTGACCAAAATCTTGGGGTTTGGTCCAACGGGGGCGTTTTTATCTCAAAATTTCTCCCATTGATGTTGAACATTGACCTTTCCACCCAACACTGACTTTTCCACCCAATTGGGGCATTTTTATCACAAATCCATCCTCATTGATGCCCAACATTGACTTTTCTACCCAAATGGAGCATTTTTATCCCAAAATTCATCCCCATTGACCAAAGTCGTGGGTTTTGATCCCACAGGGGCGTTTTTATCCCAAAATTTGTCCCATTGATGTTGAACCTTGACTTTTCCACCCAACATTGGCTTTTTCACCCAACTGGGCCTTTTTACCCCAAATTCATCCCCATTGAGGTCCAACATTGACTTTTCCATACAATTAGGGAGTTTTTACCCCAAAAAGTCTTCCCCATTGACCAAAATCTTGGGGTTTGGTCCAAGGGAGCGTTTTTATCCCGAAATTTGTCCCATTGATGTTGAATCTTGACTTTTCCACCCAACTGGGTGTTTTTATCCAAAAATCCATCCCCCTTGAGGCCAAGCGTTGGCTTTTCCACCCAACTGGGCATTTTTATTCCAAATCCATCCTCGTTGATGTCCGACGTTGACTTTTCTACCCAATTGGGGCGTTTTTATCCTAAAATTTGTCCTTATGGAAGTCCAATATTGGCTTTTCCACCCAAAGTTGACTTTTCCGTCCAATTCGAGCGCTTTTATCCCAAAACTCATCCCTGTTCAGATCCAACCTTGACTTTTCCATCCAACGTTGATTTTTTAACCCAACTGGAGTTTTTTTATCTCAAAATTCATCCCCATTGACCAAAATCTTGGGGTTTGGTCCAACGGGGGCGTTTTTATCTCAAAATTTTTCCCATTGATGTTGAACATTGACTTTTCCACCCAACACTGACTTTTCCACCCAATTGGGGAATTTTTATCACAAATCCATCCTCATTGATGCCCAACGTTGACTTTTCTACCCAATTGGAGCATTTTTATCACAAAAATTCATCCCCATTGACCCAACACTCCGGGTTTGGTCCAACAGGGGGCGTTTTTATTTCAAAATTTGTCTTGATTCTCCAAAATGTTGGGTTTTGGTTTAACGGGGTCATTTTTATCCCGAAATTTGTCCCCATTGAGGTCCAATATTTTTTTTTCCACCCATCATTGACTTCTCCATCCAACTGGAGCGTTTTTATCCCAAAAATTCATCCCCATTGGCCAAAATGTTGGGTTTTGGTCCAACGGGGGCGTTTTTACTCCCAAATTTGTCCCATTGATGTTGAACCTTGACTTTTCCATCCAGCGTTGGCTTTTCCACACAACTGGGGCATTTTTATCCCAAAATTCATCCCCATTGACCAAAGTCTTGGGGTTTGGTCCAACGGGGGCGATTATATCCCAAAATTTTTCCCATTGACATTGAACATTGACTTTTCCACCCAACATTGGCTTTCCTACCCAACTCGGCCTTTTTCCCAAAAAGTCATCCTTGTTGATTTCCAACCTTGACTTTTCTACCAAATGGGAGCATTTTTACCCCAAAATTCTTCCCCATTGACCAAAGTCTTGGGGTTTGGTCCAACGGGGGCATTTTTATCCAAAAATTTGTCCCCAATGAAGTAATTATTGAGTTTTCCACCCAATGATTGACTTTTCTGTCAATTGAGCATTTATGTTCCCAAAATTCATCCCCATTGACCAAATTGTTGGGTTTTGGTCCAATGGGGGCTTTTTTATCCCTAAATTTGTCCCCATTGATGTCCAATATTGTCTTTTCCACCCAATGTTGACTTTTCCGTCCAATTGGAGCGCTTTTATCCCAAAACTCATCCCTGTTGAGTTCCAACCTTGACTTTTCCATCCAACGTTGACTTTTTCACCCAATTGGGGCGTTTTCATCCCAAAATTCACCCCATTGACCAAAATCTTGGGGTTTGGTCCAACGGGGGCGTTTTAATCCTAAAATTTGTCCCATTGATGTTGAACATTGACCTTTCCACCCAACACTGACTTTTCCACCCAATTGGAGCATTTTTATCACAAATCCGTCCTCATTGTTGCCCAACTTTGACTTTTCTACCCAAATGGAGCGTTTTTATCCCAAAATTCTTCCCCATTGACCAAAGTCGTGGGTTTTGATCCAACGGGGGCGTTTTTATCCCAAAATTTCTCCCATTGATGTTGAACCTTGACTTTTCCACCCAAACATTGGCTTTTCCACCCAACTGGGCCTTTTTACCCCAAATTCATCCCCATGAGGCCAACATTACTTTTCCATACAATTAGGGAGTTTCTTACCCAAAATTCTTTCCCCCCATTGACCAAAATCTTTGGTGTTTGGTTCCAAAGGAGCGTTTTTATCCCGAAATTTGTCCATGATGTTTGAATCTGGACTTTTCCACCCAAACTGGGTGTTTTATCAAAAATCCATCCCCCTTGAGGCCCAAGCGTTTGGCTTTTCCACCCAAACGGGCATTTTTATTCAAATCCATCCTCGTTGATGTCCGACGTTGACTTTTCTTACCCAATTGGGCGTTTTTATCCTAAAATTTGTCCTTATGGAAGTCCAATATAGGCTTTTCCACCCAACGTTGACTTTTTCACCCAATTGGGACGTTTTCATCCCAAAACTCATCCCTGTTGAGATCCAACCTTGACTTTTCCATCCAACGTTGACTTTTTTACCCAACTGGAGCGTTTTTATCTCAAAATTCATCCCCATTGACCAAAATCTTGGGGTTTGGTCCAACGGGGGAGTTTTTATCTCAAAATTTCACCCATTGATGTTGAACATTGACCTTTCCACCCAACACTGACTTTTCCACCCAATTGGGGCATTTTTATCACAAATCCATCCTCATTGATGCCCAACTTTGACTTTTCTACCCAAAATTCATCTTCATTGACCAAAGTCGTGGGTTTTGATCCAACGGGGGCGTTTTTATCCCAAAATTTCTCCCATTGATGTTGAACCTTGACTTTTCCACCCAACATTGGCTTTTCCACCCAACTGGGCCTTTTTACCCCAAATTCATCCCCATTGAGGTCCAACATTGACTTTCCCATACAATTAGTGAGTTTTTACCCCAAAATTCTTCCCCATTGACCAAAATCTTGGGGTTTGGTCCAAAGGGAGCGTTTTTATCCCGGAATTTGTCCCATTGATGTTGAATCTTGACTTTTCCACCCAACTGGGTGTTTTTATCCAAAAATCCATCCCCCTTGAGGCCCAGCGTTGGCTTTTCCACCCAACTGGGCATTTTTATTCCAAATCCATCCTCGTTGATGTCCGACGTTGACTTTTCTACCCAATTGGGGCGTTTCTATCTTAAAATTTGTCCCCGTTGAAATGCAACATTGGCTTTTCCACCCAAAGTTGACTTTTCTGTCCAATTGGAGCGTTTTTATCCCAAAACTCATCCCTGTTGAGATCCAACCTTGACTTTTTTATCCAGAGTTGACTTTTTCACCCAACTGGAGCGTTTTTATTCCAAAATTCATCCCCATTGACTAAACTCTTCCGGTTTGGACCAACGGGGGCGTTT
>JAVTVJ010003238.1:0-14094 GCA_034509425.1 Eopsaltria australis
AAACAAATCCCAAAACTAAGAAAAGCAGGAGAAACAAATGGACATAAAGTAACCCGAAGAAATGAGATTTCAAAAATGTATAAAAAAATTCTGGAAGGATGCAGAAATAAGAAAAGCCAGCGGGATGACCTGAAGTGCAGGGAAATGGACGGAAGCTTGCCCAAAATATCCTCACTGAAATCGCAAGATTTCATTCCCTTTCCTGAAAGGAAATTCTTCCTTTCAGGAAAGGGAATGAAATCTTGAAATCGCAGGACAAAGTGGAAGAAACCCTCTGCCAAGGAGATAAGATCAAATCAAAATGCAATTGAAAAAAACCTGAAAATTTGCAATTGGACCGGCTGAAACCAAATGCACTTGGAAGAAATGAGGTGCAGTTTAAAGCACCAGAAACTTGTGAAAATTATTCCCAAACAAATCCCAAACCAAAGGGAAGCAGGAGAAACAAATGCACATAAAGTAACCCAAAGAAATGAGATTTCAAAAATGTATAAAAAAATTCTGGAAGGACGCAGAAATAAGAAAAGCCAGCGGGATGACCTGAAGTGCAGGGAAATGGACGGAAGCTTGCCAAAAATATCCTCACTGAAATCGCAAGATTTCATTCCCTTTCCTGAAAGGAAATTCTTTCTTTCAGGAAAGGGAATGAAATCTTGAAATCGCAGGACAAAGTGGAAGAAACCCTCTGGCAAGGAGATAAGATCAAATCAAAATGCAATTAAAAAAAAACCTGAAAATTTGCAATTGGACTGGCTGCAACCAAATGCACTTGGAAGAAATGAGGTGCAGTTTAAAGTACCAGAAACTTGTGAAAATTATTCCCAAACAAATCCCAATACTAAGGGAAGCAGGAGAAACAAATGGACATAAAGTAACCCGAAGAAATGAGATTTCAAAAATGTATAAAAAAATTCTGGAAGGACGCAGAAATAAGAAAAGCCAGCAGGATGACCTGAAGTGCAGGGAAATGGACAAAAGCTTGCCAAAAATATCCTCACTGAAATCGCAAGATTTCATTCCCTTTCCTGAAAGGAAATTCTTCCTTTCAGGAAAGGGAATGAAATCTTGAAATCGCAGGACAAAGTGGAAGAACCCCTCTGGCAAGGAGATAAGATCAAATCAAAATGCAATTGAAAAAAAACAGAAAATTTGCAATTGGACCGGCTGCAACCAAATGCACTCGGATGAAATGAGGTGCAGTTTAAAGCACCAGAACTTGTGGAAATTATTCCCAAACAAATCCCAAACCAAAGGGAAGCAGGAGAAACAAATGGACATAAAGTAACCCGAAGAAATGAGATGTCAAAAGTGTATAAAAAAATTCTGAAAGGACGCAGAAATAAGAAAAGCCAGCGGGATGACCTGAAGTGCAGGGAAATGGACGGAAGCTTGCCAAAAATATCCTCACTGAAATCGCAAGATTTCATTCCCTTTCCTGAAAGGAAATTCTTCCTTTCAGGAAAGGGAATGAAATCTTGAAATCACAGGACAAAGTGGAAGAAACCCTCTGGCAAGGAGATAAGATCAAATCAAAATGCAATTGAAAAAAACCTGAAAATTTGCAATTGGACCGGCTGCAACCAAATGCACTCAAATGAAATGAGGTGCAGTTTAAAGCACCAGAACTTGTGAAAATTATTCCCAAACAAATCCCAAAACAAAGGGAAGCAGGAGAAACAAATGGACATAAAGTAACCCGAAGAAATGAGATTTCAAAAATGGATAAAAAAATTCTGAAAGGACACAGAAATAAGAAAAGCCAGCAGGATGACCTGAAGTGCAGGGAAATGGACGGAAGCTTGCCAAAAATATCCTCACTGAAATCGCAAGATTTCATTCCCTTTCCTGAAAGGAAATTCTTCCTTTCAGGAAAGGGAATGAAATCTTGAAATCGCAGGACAAAGGGGAAGAAACCCTCTGCCAAGGAGATAAGATCAAATCAAAATGCAATTGAAAAAAACCTGAAAATTTGCAATTGGACTGGCTGCAACCAAATGCACTTGGAAGAAATGAGGTGCAGCTTAAAGCACCAGAAACTTGTGAAAATTATTCCCAAACAAATCCCAAAACTAAGAAAAGCAGGAGAAACAAATGCACATAAAGTAACCCAAAGAAATGAGATTTCAAATATGGATAAAAAAATTCTGGAAGGACGCAGAAATAAGAAAAGCCAGCAGGATGACCTGAAGTGCAGGGAAATGGACGGAAGCTTGCCAAAAATATCCTCACTGAAATCGCAAGATTTCATTCCCTTTCCTGAAAGGAAATCCTTCGCCTTTCAGGAAAGGGAATGAATCTTGAAATCGCAGGCCAAGTGGAGACCCTCTGGCAAAGGAGATAAGTCAAATCAAAATGCAATTGAAAAAAACCAGAAAATTTGAATTGGAAAGCCGACTGCAACCAAATGCACTTTGGAAGAAATGAGGTGAAAGTTTTAAGGCACGCAGAACTTATAAAAATTATTCCAAACAACCAAAACAAGGAAGCAGGAGAAACAAATGGACATAAAGTAACCCGAAGAATGAGATTCAAAAATGTATAAAAAAATTCTGGAAGGACGCCAGAAATAAGAAAAGCCAGCGGGAATGACCTGAGTGCAGGGAAATGGACGGAAGCTTGCCAAAAATATCCTCACTGAAATCGCAAGATTTCATTCCCTTTCCTGAAAGGAAATTCTTCCTTTCAGGAAAGGGAATGAAATCTTGAAATCGCAGGACAAAGGGGAAGAAACCCTCTGGCAAGGAGATAAGATCAAATCAAAATGCAATTTGAAAAAAACCTGAAAATTTGCAATTGGACCGGCTGCAACCAAATGCACTCGGATGAAATGAGGTGCAGTTTAAAGCACCAGAACTTGTGAAAATTATTCCCAAACAAATCCCAAAACAAAGGGAAGCAGGAGAAACAAATGGACATAAAGTAACCCAAAGAAATGAGATTTCAAAAGTGTATAAAAAAATTCTGAAAAAACGCAGAAATAAGAAAAGCCAGCGGGATGACCTGAAGTGCAGGGAAATGGACGGAAGCTTGCCAAAAATATCCTCACTGAAATCTCAAGATTTCATTCCCTTTCCTGAAAGGAAATATTCTTCCTTCAGGAAAGGAATGAAAATCTTGAAGATCGCAGGACAAAGTGGAAAAACTCTCTGCAAGGAGATAGATCTAAATCAAAAATGGCAATGAAAAAAACGCAAGATAATTTGCCAATTGGAACGCGGCTGCAACAAATGCACTCGATGAAATGAGGTGCAGTTTAAAAGGCACCAGAAACTTGTGGAAATTATCCCAAACAAATCAAAACAAAGGGAAGCAGGAAACAAAATGGACAAAAGTAACCCGAAGAAATGGAGATTTCCAAAAAATGTATAAAAAAATTCTGGAGGACGCAGAAATAAGAAAAGCCAGCAGGTATGACTGAAGTGCAGGAAATGGAAACGGAAGCTTGCAAAAATATCCTCACTGAATATCCGCAAGAAATTTCATCCCTTTCCTGAAAGGAAATTCTTCCTTTCAGGAAAGGGAATGAAATCTTGAAATCGCAGACAAAGTGAAGAAACCCTCTGGCAAGGAGATAAGATCAAATCAAAATGCAATTGAAAAAAACCAGAAAATTTGCAATAGGACCGGCTGCAACCAAATGCACTCGGATGAAATGAGGTGCAGTTTAAAGCACCAGAAACTTGTGAAAATTATTCCCAAACAAATCCCAAAACTAAGGGAAGCAGGAGAAACAAATGCACATAAAGTAACCCAAAGAAATGCGATTTCAAAAATGGATAAAAAAATTCTGGAAGGACGCAGAAATAAGAAAAGCCAGCGGGATGACCTGAAGTGCAGGGAAATGGACGCAAGCTTGCCAAAAATATCCTCACTGAAATCGCAAGATTTCATTCCCTTTCCTGAAAGGAAATTCTTCCTTTCAGGAAAGGGAATGAAATCTTGAAATCGCAGGACAAAGTGGAAGAAACCCTCTGGCAAGGAGATAAGATCAAATCAAAATGCAATTGAAAAAAACCAGAAAATTTGCAATTGGACTGGCTGCAACCAAATGCACTTGGAAGAAATGAGGTGCAGTTTAAAGCACCAGAAACTTGTGAAAATTATTCCCAAACAAATCCCAAAACAAAGGGAAGCAGGAGAAAAAAATGGACATAAAGTAACCCAAAGAAATGAGATTTCAAAAATGGATAAAAAAATTCTGAAAGGATGCAGAAATAAGAAAAGCCAGCGGGATGACCTGAAGTGCAGGGAAATGGACAGAAGCTTGCCAAAAATATCCTCACTGAAATCGCAAGATTTCATTCCCTTTCCTGAAAGGAAATTCTTCCTTTCAGGAAAGGGAATGAAATCTTGAAATCGCAGGACAAAGTGGAAGAAACCCTCTGCCAAGGAGATAAGATCAAATCAAAATGCAATTGAAAAAAAAACAGAAAATTTGCAATTGGACCGGCTGCAACCAAATGCACTCGGATGAAATGAGGTGCAGTTTAAAGCACCAGAACTTGTGAAAATTATTCCCAAACAAATCCCAAAAACTAAGGGAAGCAGGAGAAACAAATGCACATAAAGTAACCCAAAGAAATGAGATTTCAAAAATGCATAAAAAAATTCTGGAAGGACGCAGAAATAAGAAAAGCCAGCGGGATGACCTGAAGTGCAGGGAAATGGACGGAAGCTTGCCAAAAATATCCTCACTGAAATCGCAAGATTTCATTCCCTTTCCTGAAAGGAAACTCTTCCTTTCAGGAATGGGAATGAAATCTTGAAATCGCAGGACAAAGTGGAAGAAACCCTCTGGCAAGGAGATAAGATCAAATCAAAATGCAATTGAAAAAAACCAGAAAATTTGCAATTGGACCGGCTGCAACCAAATGCACTTGGAAGAAATGAGGTGCAGTTTAAAGCACCAGAAACTTATAAAAATTATTCCCAAACAAATCCCAAAACAAAGGGAAGCAGGAGAAACAAATGGACATAAAGTAACCCGAAGAAATGAGATTTCAAAAATGTATAAAAAAATTCTGGAAGGACGCAGAAATAAGAAAAGCCAGCGGGATGACCTGAAGTGCAGGGAAATGGACGGAAGCTTGCCAAAAATATCCTCACTGAAATCGCAAGATTTCATTCCCTTTCCTGAAAGGAAATTCTTCCTTTCAGGAAAGGGAATGAAATCTTGAAATCGCAGGACAAAGTGGAAGAAACCCTTGGGCAAGGAGATAAGATCAAATCAAAATGCAATTGAAAAAAACCTGAAAATTTGCAATTGGACTGGCTGCAACCAAATGCACTTGGAAGAAATGAGGTGCAGTTTAAAGCACCAGAAACTTGTGAAAATTATTCCCAAACAAATCCCAAAACAAAGGGAAGCAGGAGAAACAAATGGACATAAAGTAACGCAAAGAAATGAGATTTCAAAAATGGATAAAAAAATTCTGGAAGGACGCAGAAATAAGAAAAGCCAGCGGGATGACCTGAAGTGCAGGGAAATGGACGGAAGCTTGCCAAAAATATCCTCACTGGAATCGCAAGATTTCATTCCCTTTCCTGAAAGGAAATTCTTCCTTTCAGGAAAGGGAATGAAATCTTGAAATCGCAGGACAAAGTGGAAGAAACTCTCTGGCAAGGAGATAAGATCAAATCAAAATGCAATTGAAAAAAACCAGAAAATTTGCAATTGGACCGGCTGCAACCAAATGCACTCGGATGAAATGAGGTGCAGTTTAAAGCACCAGAACTTGTGAAAATTATTCCCAAACAAATCCCAAAACAAAGGGACGCAGGAGAAACAAATGGACATAAAGTAACCCAAAGAAATGAGATTTCAAAAATGTATAAAAAAATTCTGGAAGGACGCAGAAATAAGAAAAGCCAGCAGGATGACCTGAAGTGCAGGGAAATGGACGGAAGCTTGCCAAAAATATCCTCACTGAAATCGCAAGATTTCATTCCCTTTCCTGAAAGGAAACTCTTCCTTTCAGGAAAGGGAATGAAATCTTGAAATCGCAGGACAAAGTGGAAGAAACCCTCTGCCAAGGAGATAAGATCAAATCAAAATGCAATTGAAAAAAAACCAGAAAATTTGCAATTGGACCGGCTGCAACCAAATGCACTTGGAAGAAATGAGGTGCAGTTTAAAGCACCAGAAACTTGTGAAAATTATTCCCAAACAAATCCCAAAACTAAGGGAAGCAGGAGAAACAAATGCACATAAAGTAACCCAAAGAAATGCGATTTCAAAAATGGATAAAAAAATTCTGGAAGGACGCAGAAATAAGAAAAGCCAGCGGGATGACCTGAAGTGCAGGGAAATGGACGCAAGCTTGCCAAAAATATCCTCACTGAAATCGCAAGATTTCATTCCCTTTCCTGAAAGGAAATTCTTCCTTTCAGGAAAGGGAATGAAATCTTGAAATCGCAGGACAAAGTGGAAGAAACCCTCTGGCAAGGAGATAAGATCAAATCAAAATGCAATTGAAAAAAACCAGAAAATTTGCAATTGGACTGGCTGCAACCAAATGCACTTGGAAGAAATGAGGTGCAGTTTAAAGCACCAGAAACTTGTGAAAATTATTCCCAAACAAATCCCAAAACAAAGGGAAGCAGGAGAAAAAAATGGACATAAAGTAACCCAAAGAAATGAGATTTCAAAAATGGATAAAAAAATTCTGAAAGGATGCAGAAATAAGAAAAGCCAGCGGGATGACCTGAAGTGCAGGGAAATGGACAGAAGCTTGCCAAAAATATCCTCACTGAAATCGCAAGATTTCATTCCCTTTCCTGAAAGGAAATTCTTCCTTTCAGGAAAGGGAATGAAATCTTGAAATCGCAGGACAAAGTGGAAGAAACCCTCTGCCAAGGAGATAAGATCAAATCAAAATGCAATTGAAAAAAAAACAGAAAATTTGCAATTGGACCGGCTGCAACCAAATGCACTTGGAAGAAATAAGGTGCAGTTTAAAGCACCAGAACTTGTGAAAATTATTCCCAAACAAATCCCAAACCAAAGGGAAGCAGGAGAAACAAATGCACATAAAGTAACCCAAAGAAATAAGATTTCAAAAATGGATAAAAAAATTCTGGAAGGACGCAGAAATAAGAAAAGCCAGCGGGATGACCTGAAGTGCAGGGAAATGGACGGAAGCTTGCCAAAAATATCCTCACTGAAATCGCAAGATTTCATTCCCTTTCCTGAAAGGAAACTCTTCCTTTCAGGAATGGGAATGAAATCTTGAAATCGCAGGACAAAGTGGAAGAAACCCTCTGGCAAGGAGATAAGATCAAATCAAAATGCAATTGAAAAAAACCAGAAAATTTGCAATTGGACCGGCTGCAACCAAATGCACTTGGAAGAAATGAGGTGCAGTTTAAAGCACCAGAAACTTATAAAAATTATTCCCAAACAAATCCCAAAACAAAGGGAAGCAGGAGAAACAAATGGACATAAAGTAACCCGAAGAAATGAGATTTCAAAAATGTATAAAAAAATTCTGGAAGGACGCAGAAATAAGAAAAGCCAGCGGGATGACCTGAAGTGCAGGGAAATGGACGGAAGCTTGCCAAAAATATCCTCCCTGAAATCGCAAGATTTCATTCCCTTTCCTGAAAGGAAATTCTTCCTTTCAGGAAAGGGAATGAAATCTTGAAATCGCAGGACAAAGTGGAAGAAACCCTCTGGCAAGGAGATAAGATCAAATCAAAATGCAATTGAAAAAAACCTGAAAATTTGCAATTGGACTGGCTGCAACCAAATGCACTTGGAAGAAATGAGGTGCAGTTTAAAGCACCAGAAACTTGTGAAAATTATTCCCAAACAAATCCCAAAACAAAGGGAAGCAGGAGAAACAAATGGACATAAAGTAACCCGAAGAAATGAGATTTAAAAAATGGATAAAAAAATTCTGAAAGGACGCAGAAATAAGAAAAGCCAGCGGGATGACCTGAAGTGCAGGGAAATGGACGGAAGCTTGCCAAAAATATCCTCACTGAAATCGCAAGATTTCATTCCCTTTCCTGAAAGGAAATTCTTCCTTTCAGGAAAGGGAATGAAATCTTGAAATCGCAGGACAAAGTGGAAGAAACTCTCTGGCAAGGAGATAAGATCAAATCAAAATGCAATTGGAAAAAAAACCAGATAATTTGCAATTGGACCGGCTGCAACCAAATGCACTCGGATGAAATGAGGTGCAGTTTAAAGCACCAGAAACTTGTGGAAATTAATCCCAAACAAATCCCAAAACAAAGGGAAGCAGGAGAAACAAATGGACATAAAGTAACCCGAAGAAATGAGATTTCAAAAATGTATAAAAAAATTCTGGAAGGACGCAGAAATAAGAAAAGCCAGCAGGATGACCTGAAGTGCAGGGAAATGGACGGAAGCTTGCCAAAAATATCCTCACTGAAATCGCAAGATTTCATTCCCTTTCCTGAAAGGAAGAATTTCCTTTCAGGAAAGGGAATGAAATCTTGAAATCGCAGGACAAAGTGGAAGAAACCCTCTGGCAATGAGGTAAGATCAAATCAAAATGCAATTGAAAAAAACCTGAAAATTTACGGGTGGACGGCTGCAACAAATGCACTCGGATGAAATGAGGTACGTTTAAAAGCACCAGAAACTTTGGCAGAAATTATTCCCAAAACAGATGTCCCAAAACAAGGAAACAGGAGAAACAAATGCACATAAAATTAGCAAAAGAAATGCGATTTCCAAAATGGATAAAAAATTCTGGAAGGGCGCAGAAATAAGAAAAATAGCGCAGGATGACCTGAAGTGCAGGAAATGGGCGGGAAAGCACTTAAAATATCCTCACTGAAATCGCAAGATTTCATTCCCTTTCCTGAAAGGAAATTCTTCCTTTCAGGAAAGGGAATGAAATCTTGAAATCACAGGACAAAGTGGAAGAAACCCTCTGGCAAGGAGATAAGATCAAATCAAAATGCAATTTGAAAAAACCAGAAAATTTGCAATTGGACCAGCTGCAACCATTACTTGGAAAGAAATGAGGTGCAGTTTCAAGCACCAGAACTTGTGAAAATTATTCCCAAACAAATCCCAAAACAAAGGGAAGCAAGAGAAACAAATGGACATAAAGTAACCCGAAGAAATGAGATTTCAAAAATTGATAAAAAAATTCTGAAAGGACGCAGAAATAAGAAAAGCCAGCGGGATGACCTGAAGTGCAGGGAAATGGACAGAAGCTTGCCAAAAATATCCTCACTGAAATCGCAAGATTTCATTCCCTTTCCTGAAAGGAAATTCTTCCTTTCAGGAAAGGGAATGAAATCTTGAAATCGCAGGACAAAGTGGAAGAAACCCTCTGCCAAGGAGATAAGATCAAATCAAAATGCAATTGAAAAAAAAACAGAAAATTTGCAATTGGACCGGCTGCAACCAAATGCACTTGGAAGAAATAAGGTGCAGTTTAAAGCACCAGAACTTGTGAAAATTATTCCCAAACAAATCCCAAACCAAAGGGAAGCAGGAGAAACAAATGCACATAAAGTAACCCAAAGAAATAAGATTTCAAAAATAGATAAAAAAATTCTGGAAGGACGCAGAAATAAGAAAAGCCAGCAGGATGACCGGAAGTGCAGGGAAATGGACGGAAGCTTGCCAAAAATATCCTCACTGAAATCGCAAGATTTCATTCCCTTTCCTGAAAGGAAATTCTTCCTTTCAGGAAAGGGAATGAAATCTTGAAATCGCAGGACAAAGGGGAAGAAACCCTCTGCCAAGGAGATAAGATCAAATCAAAATGCAATTGAAAAAAACCAGAAAATTTGCAATTGGACCGGCTGCAACCAAATGCACTCGGATGAAATGAGGTGCAGTTTAAAGCACCAGAACTTGTGAAAATTATTTCCAAAACAAATCCCAAGAGAAAGGGAACAAAGAGAAACAAATGGACATCAAATAACCTGAAGAAATGAGACTTCAAAAGTAAGTAAAGAAATCTGAAAGGACACAGAAATAAGGAAAGCCAGCGGGATGACCTGAAGTGCAAGAAATGGTGAGGAAGCTTGCCAAAAATATCACTGAAATCGCAAAGATTTCATTCCCTTTTCCTGAAAGGAAATTCTTCCCTTTCAGGAAAGGAATGAAAATCTTGAAATCACAGAGACAAAATTAGGAAAGAAACCTCTGGCAAAGAGAGAGAGATAAAGATAAATCAAAAATACGGTGAAAAAACCTGAAAATTTGCAATTGGGCTGGCTGCAGCAAATGCACTTGGAAGAAATAGAGTGCAGTTTAAAAGCACAGAAACTTTATGAAAATTATTCCCAAACAAATCCCAAAACAAAGAAGCAGGAGAAACAAAATATGAACATAGTAAGCATAAAAGTAAGAATTTCAAAAATGGATAAAAAAATTCTGAAAGGACGCCGAAATAAGAAAAGCCAGCGGGATGACCTGAAGTGCAGGGAAATGGACGGAAGCTTGCCAAAAATATCCTCACTGAAATCGCAAGATTTCATTCCCTTTCCTGAAAGGAAATTCTTCCTTTCAGGAAAGGGAATGAAATCTTGAAATCGCAGGACAAAGTGGAAGAAACTCTCTGGCAAGGAGATAAGATCAAATCAAAATGCAATTGGAAAAAAAACCAGAAAATTTGCAATTGGACCGGCTGCAACCAAATGCACTCGGATGAAATGAGGTGCAGTTTAAAGCACCAGAACTTGTGAAAATTATTCCCAAACAAATCCCAAAACAAAGGGACGCAGGAGAAACAAATGGACATAAAGTAACCCAAAGAAATGAGATTTCAAAAATGTATAAAAAAATTCTGGAAGGACGCAGAAATAAGAAAAGCCAGCAGGATGACCTGAAGTGCAGGGAAATGGACGGAAGCTTGCCAAAAATATCCTCACTGAAATCGCAAGATTTCATTCCCTTTCCTGAAAGGAAATTCTTCCTTTCAGGAAAGGGAATGAAATCTTGAAATCGCAGGACAAAGTGGAAGAAACCCTCTGGCAAGGAGATAAGATCAAATCAAAATGCAATTGAAAAAAACCAGAAAATTTGCAATAGGACCGGCTGCAACCAAATGCACTCGGATGAAATGAGGTGCAGTTTAAAGCACCAGAAACTTGTGAAAATTATTCCCAAACAAATCCCAAAACTAAGGGAAGCAGGAGAAACAAATGCACATAAAGTAACCCAAAGAAATGCGATTTCAAAAATGGATAAAAAAATTCTGGAAGGACGCAGAAATAAGAAAAGCCAGCGGGATGACCTGAAGTGCAGGGAAATGGACGCAAGCTTGCCAAAAATATCCTCACTGAAATCGCAAGATTTCATTCCCTTTCCTGAAAGGAAATTCTTCCTTTCAGGAAAGGGAATGAAATCTTGAAATCGCAGGACAAAGTGGAAGAAACCCTCTGGCAAGGAGATAAGATCAAATCAAAATGCAATTGAAAAAAAACAGAAAATTTACAATTGGACCGGCTGCAACCAAATGCACTCGGATGAAATGAGGTGCAGTTTAAAGCACCAGAACTTGCGAAAATTATTCCCAAACAAATCCCAAAACAAAGGGAAGCAGGAGAAACAAATGGACATAAAGTAACCCGAAGAAATGAGATATCAAAAATGGATAAAAAAATTCTGAAAGGACGCAGAAATAAGAAAAGCCAGCGGGATGACCTGAAGTGCAGGGAAATGGACGGAAGCTTGCCAAAAATATCCTCACTGAAATCGCAAGATTTCATTCCCTTTCCTGAAAGGAAATTCTTTCTTTCAGGAAAGGGAATGAAATCTTGAAATCGCAGGACAAAGTGGAAGAAACCCTCTGGCAAGGAGATAAGATCAAATCAAAATGCAATTGAAAAAAAACAGAAAATTTGCAATTGGACCGGCTGCAACCAAATGCACTTGGAAGAAATGAGGTGCAGTTTAAAGCACCAGAACTTGTGAAAATTATTCCCAAACAAATCCCAAAACTAAGGGAAGCAGGAGAAACAAATGGACATAAAGTAACCCAAAGAAATGAGATTTCAAAAATGCATAAAAAAATTCTGGAAGGACGCAGAAATAAGAAAAGCCAGCGGGATGACCTGGAGTGCAGGGAAATGGACGGAAGCTTGCCAAAAATATCCTCACTGAAATCGCAAGATTTCATTCCCTTTCCTGAAAGGAAATTCTTCCTTTCAGGAAAGGGAATGAAATCTTGAAATCGCAGGACAAAGTGGAAGAAACCCTCTGCCAAGGAGATAAGATCAAATCAAAATGCAATTGAAAAAAAGCCAGAAAATTTGCAATTGGACCGGCTGCAACCAAATGCACTTGGAAGAAATGAGGTGCAGTTTAAAGCACCAGAACTTGTGGAAATTATTCCCAAACAAATCCCAAAACAAAGGGAAGCAGGAGAAACAAATGCACATAAAGTAACCCGAAGAAATGAGATTTCAAAAATGGATAAAAAAATTCTGGAAGGACGCAGAAATAAGAAAAGCCAGCGGGATGACCTGAAGTGCAGGGAAATGGACGGAAGCTTGCCAAAAATATCCGCACTGAAATCGCAATATTTCATTCCCTTTCCTGAAAGGAAGAATTTCCTTTCAGGAAAGGGAATGAAATCTTGAAATCGCAGGACAAAGTGGAAGAAACCCTCTGCCAAGGAGATAAGATCAAATCAAAATGCAATTGAAAAAAACCAGAAAATTTGCAATTGGACCGGCTGCAACCAAATGCACTTGGAAGAAATGAGGTGCAGTTTAAAGCACCAGAACTTGTGAAAATTATTCCCAAACAAATCCCAAAACAAAGGGAAGCAGGAGAAACAAATGCACATAAAGTAACCCAAAGAAATGAGATTTCAAAAATGCATAAAAAAATTCTGGAAGGACGCAGAAATAAGAAAAGCCAGCGGGATGACCTGAAGTGCAGGGAAATGGACGGAAGCTTGCCAAAAATATCCTCACTGAAATCACAAGATTTCATTCCCTTTCCTGAAAGGAAATTCTTCCTTTCAGGAAAGGGAATGAAATCTTGAAATCGCAGGACAAAGTGGAAGAAACCCTCTGGCAAGGAGATAAGATCAAATCAAAATGCAATTGAAAAAAAACCTGAAAATTTGCAATTGGACCGGCTGCAACCAAATGCACTCGGATGAAATGAGGTGCAGTTTAAAGCACCAGAACTTGTGAAAATTATTCCCAAACAAATCCCAAAACTAAGAAAAGCAGGAGAAACAAATGGACATAAAGTAACCCGAAGAAATGAGATTTCAAAAATGGATAAAATAATTCTGAAAGGACGCAGAAATAAGAAAAGCCAGCACGATGACCTAAAGTGCAGGGAAATGGACGGAAGCTTGCCAAAAATATCCTCACTGAAATCGCAAGATTTCATTCCCTTTCCTGAAAGGAAATTCTTCCTTTCAGGAAAGGGAATGAAATCTTGAAATCGCAGGGCAAAGTGGAAGAAACCCTCTGGCAAGGAGATAAGATCAAATCAAAATGCAATTGAAAAAAACCTGAAAATTTGCAATTGGACCGGCTGCAACCAAATGCACTCAGAAGAAATGAGGTGCAGTTTAAAACACCAGAACTTGTGAAAATTATTCCCAAACAAATCCCAAAAGAAAGGGAAGCAGGAGAAACAAATGGACATGAAGTAACCCGAAGAAATGAGATTTCAAAAATGGATAAAAAAATTCTGAAAGGACGCAGAAATAAGAAAAGCCAGCGGGATGACCTGAAGTGCAGGGAAATGGACAGAAGCTTGCCAAAAATATCCTCACTGAAATCGCAAGATTTCATTCCCTTTCCTGAAAGGAAATTCTTCCTTTCAGGAAAGGGAATGAAATCTTGAAATCTCAGGACAAAGTGGAAGAAACTCTCTGGCAAGGAGATAAGATCAAATCAAAATGCAATTGAAAAAAAAACAGAAAATTTGCAATTGGACCGGCTGCAACCAAATGCACTTGGAAGAAATGAGGTGCAGTTTAAAGCACCAGAACTTGTGAAAATTATTCCCAAACAAATCCCAAAACTAAGGGAAGCAGGAGAAACAAATGGACATAAAGTAACCCAAAGAAATGAGATTTCAAAAATGCATAAAAAAATTCTGGAAGGACGCAGAAATAAGAAAAGCCA
>JAVTVJ010003239.1:0-28871 GCA_034509425.1 Eopsaltria australis
TTCATAGTAACTGTAGTTATAATTAGCATCTGTTTAACAACTAGTGGGATAGCCAGTTGTATAAACCAGAGGTATGGTTGAATGCAGAGTAGAGACTAGACAAGACAGAGTCTTGTTAGTCTCTAAAAAAGGGGGGAATGATGCCGTTTGGGTTCTGCCTTTTTTCTTTTATATGTTCTCTGTACTCGCTGCCCATATTTTTGTGGCTCTGTAGCCTACTATATTAATAGCTAGTTTTTCCAGTACCTTTCCATAGCCTTTCCCTAGCAGAAAGACAAAACAAATTCCAGAGCTCCAAGCCCCAGGGGGTTGCAAGGCCCTGTCCTATCTCAGTTCTTCCTGGGAACCAAGGCCGAGAACAACTCTGAGGTACATTTTCATACACAAAGTACAGCCAGTGCTGAGAGGGGGCTCCAGAGAAGGGGCTGGACCTGGGGGGGAATTGAATCACCACTTGTTCTCCTTATTGGTGCTTTTAATCAATTATGCTAATTTCCTAAAAGCCATAAATATGTACTCACCCCTGGAGGGGAGGGGCTTTTATGGACACCTTTCCATAACTGCTCCTGAAGACCTTCAAAATAAAGATCCCCTTTTATATTACCACCTTGCTAAAATGATCTCGAGTTTCTTTTCCAGGCTGGGGGAAAAGGCAACACCGGACGCCACCTGGAAATGGCCGCATGGATCAAAGATCCCTTTCCCAGACCCAAGCTGCCATCAACTAGAACTTGGCTGCAATTGTAGGGGCTAAATGCCTCCTAAAAACTGGACATCATCATCTGGGGACTGAGTTTTCTTTCACATGGAAATGCGCCATTGTTTGCATCGAAGGCCACATATCTGGGAGTTGACAGCCGCATGCTGAAATTCCGCATGGATTAAGATTCCTCGCAGACCCAAGCTGCCACCAACAAGGGACCCTGGCTGCCCTTGCAGGGCCAAAACCCTCCTCCAAACTGACATCACGAAACTGGGGGGCAGAGTTCTCTTTCTCAGAGAAAAGGGACACTTTTTGTGCCCGGCCCTAAGGCACTCTGCTCCCGGACGCCACCTGAAATGCCGCATGGATCAAGATCCTTCCCAGACCCAAGCTGCCACCGACAGGGACCCTGGCTGCCCTTGCAGGGCCAAAACCCTCCTCCAAACTGACATCACGAAACTGGGCGGCAGAGTTCTCTTTCTCAGAGAAAAGGGACACTTTTTGTGTCCCGGCCCTAAGGCACTCTGCTCCCGGACGCCACCTGAAATTCCGTATGGATCAAGATTATTCGCTGACGCCAGATGCCATCAACCAGGACTCTGGTTGCATTTGTAGGGCCAAAACACTCCACCAAACCGACATCATGAATCTGGGGGCCTAAGTTTTCTTTCACATGGAAAAGTGCCATCATTTGTATCGTAGCCCCATGTCTGGAGTCGACGCCGCCTCTTCAAATTCTGCTGGAGCAAGATCCCTCGTAGACCCAAGCTGCCATCGACTAGACATGGCTGCCTTGCAGGGCCAAAACCCTCCTCCAAACTGACATCAAGAACTGGGGGGCAGAGCTATCTTTTCAGAGAAAACGGACACTTTTTGTGTCCCGGCCCTAAGGCACTCTGCTCCCGGTCGCCACCGGACGCCACCTGAAATGCCGCATGGATCAAGATCCTTCCCAGACCCAAGCTGCCATCAGTTAGAACTCTGGCTGCAATTGTAGGGCTAAATGCCTCCTAAAAACTGGCATCATGCATCTGGGGGACTGAGTTTTCTTTCACATGGAAATGTGCCATTGTTTGCATCGAAGGCCACAAATCTGGGAGTTGACAGCCGCATGCTGAAATTCCGCAGGGATTAAGATTCCTCGCAGACCCAAGCTGCCACCCAACAAGGCCCTGGCTGCCCTTGCAGGGCAAAACCCTCCTCCAAACGACTATCAAAGAAAACTGGGGGGCAGAGTTCTCTTTCTAGAGAAAAGGGACACTTTTTGTGTCCCGGCCCTAAGGCACTGTGCTCGTGATGCCGTTTGGTTTCTGCCTTTTTTCTTTATATGTTCTCTGTACTCTCTGCCCATATTTTTGTGGCTCTGTAGCCTACTATATTAATAGCTAGTTTTTCCAGTACCTTTCCATAGCCTTTCCCTAAGCAGAAAGACAAAACAAATTCCAGATCTCCAAGCCCCAGGGGGTTGCAAGGCACTGTCCTATCTCAGTTCTTCCTGGGAACCAAGGCCGAGAACAACTCTGAGGTACATTTTCATAAGCAGAGTGCAGCCAGTGCTGAGAGGGGGGCTCCAGGGAAGGGGCTGGACCTGAGGGGGAATTGAATCGCCACTTGTTCTCCTTATTGGTGCTCTTAATTTTGCTAATTTCCTAAAAGCTATAAATATGTACTCACCCCTGGAGGGGCTGGGCTTTTATGGACACCTTTCCATAACTGCTCCTGAAGACCTTCAAAATAAAGATCCCCTTTTATATTACCTCCTTGCTAAAAATGATCTCGAGTTTCTTTCCAGGCTGGGGGAAAAGGCAACACGACCGCCACCTGAAATGCCGCATGGTCCAGATCCTTCCCAGACCGCAGCTGCACATCAGGTTAAACTCTGGCTGCAATTGTAGGGCTAAATGCCTCCTACTGGCATCATGCATCTGGGGGACTGAGTTTTTTCTTTTCACAATGGAAATGCGCCATTGTTTGCATCGAGGCACATATCTGGGAGTAGACAGGACGCATGCTGAAATCCGCATGCGATTAAGATTCCTCGCAGACCAGGTGGCCACCAACAAGGACCCTGGCTGCCCCTTGGCAAGGGCCAAAACCCTCCTCCAAACTGACAATCAAGAACTGGGGGGCAGAAGTTTTCTTTCTCAGAGAAAAGGGACACCTTTTTGGTGTCCACCGGCCCTAAGGCACTGTGCTCCCGGTGATGCCGTTTGGTTTCTGCTTTTTTTCTTTTATATGTTCTCTGTACTCTCTGCCCATATTTTTGTGGCTCTGTAGCCTACTATATTAATAGCTAGTTTTTCCAGTACCTTTCCATAGCCTTTCCCTAAGCAGAAAGACAAAACAAATTCCAGAGCTCCAAGCCCCAGGGGGTTGCAAGGCCCTGTCCTATCTCAGTTCTTCCTGGGAACCAAGGGCGAGAACAACTCTGAGGTACATTTTCATAAGCAGAGTGCAGCCATTGCTGAGAGGGGGGCTCCAGGGAAGGGGCTGGACCTGAGGGGGAATTGAATCGCCACTTGTTCTCCTTATTGGTGCTCTTAATCAATTATGCTAATTTCCTAAAAGCTATAAATATGTACTCACCCCTGGAGGGGCTGGGCTTTTAATGGACACCTTTCCATAACTGCTCCTGAAGACCTTCAAAATAAAGATCCCCTTTTATATTACCTCCTTGCTAAAATGATCTTGAGTTTCTTTTCCAGGCTGGGGGAAAAGGCAACAGTTATTTGGCACACCCAGAGGGACACGAGAACCTGGTACCTTCCTCTGGACGAAAACATTCCTGCAAGGAATTCCTTTCTGACAGCAATCTAAAGAATTCCCTGCCACGGGCCTGAGGTCGAGACACCATGTTTCCAAGATCCCACAGGAGGTAGTAAAAAGGTGGTTCTTTTCGTTGTGTAGTGTGTAGTTTGTATGTGTGTGTATTGTGTGTGTATTGTTTATGTATTGTGTATCTGTTTAAAGTCAGTAATTGTTAGCGATCCCAGGACAACCTGGCGTGGTGGTGAGAAAATTTGCTTTGGAAATCATTTCTCCAAGTTTTTCCTGTTGCCGATTTTCCAACCTGCCCCAGAGATCGGCTGGTGGGGAGGAGGCGGGTGTGTGATCTCGGCTGAGATTGTTCACTGGTAGAGAAAAGCAAATCACAGTGCGAAAGTTTATTTCATGTTTCGCACATGCGAGTTTTGAATGGAAAGCTGGCCTGGAGACATCTGGGCATGGAGCGGCCGGGGGAGGCCTGGTCTGCTTCTTGGTAGGAGGTGGGGGATGGGCCCCGCTTCCTACAGGTTTGTGGAGCGGCTGGGTGTCCAGCCTGCTCCTTGGTGGGAGGCTGGGGAGAGATTCCCACTTCCTACAGGTTTGTGGAGCGGCTGGGTGTCCAGCCTGCTCCTTGGTGGGAGGCTGGGGAGAGATTCCCACTTCCTACAGGTTTGTGGAGCGGCTGGGTGCCCAGCCTGCTCCTTGGTGGGAAGCTGGGGAGAGATTCCCACTTCCTACAGGTTTGTGGAGCGGCTGGGTGCCCAGCCTGCTCCTTGGTGGGAGGCGAGTGAGAAATCCTCGCTTCCTACAGGTCTGTGGAGAGGCTGGGTGTCCAGCCTGCTCCTTAGTGGGAGGCGAGGGAGAGATCCTCGCTTCCAGCAAGTTTTGTGGAACGGCCGAGAAAGCTCGGTTCGCACCATTGTAAGGGAAGGGGGAGAAGCCCCCACTTTCTATGTTCCATCTGTAAAAAGTTTTTCCAAGATTTTAAGGCAAGGGCGACTCCCGGACTTCCGGGACGGCTCCGCGAGCAGGGCGGTCACTCCCCCGTGACAGAAGCGGGGCACCAGCCGCTCTGAGAGGGGCGGAGGTGATTCCTGCCATTGCCCTGGTCACGGCCGGGGGATGCGCGGGGGAGCGGTCCCAGGAAGCGAACCGGGACCGGGGCTGCCGCTGCGCTGCTTCGGCCCTGCTCTGGCGGAGGCGGGGCCGCCGCTGCGCGGCCACGGCCCGGCTCACTCGCTGCTCCTGGGCCCCGCCCGCACCGGCCCAGAGCGGGCCGGGAGTGTGAGATCTAAGAGCAGGAACGGCCCCATCGCACTTTCCACAGTAACGAGCTTGTTTTAAGGACACCCGAGAGCCGCTGTGAGCAGCAGCACGGGCCGAGCGCGGGCGAGCCGGGGGTGCCCCTGGGCGGGGGTGCCCGCATGCCGCGCCCGTCCCCGGCCGTGCGAGGGCAGCGAGCGCTCTTTGTCTGCTCTGGTAAGCACTCAAAAGGGAAACACCGAGCCCAAAGAACAAGAAGCCGTTTTTAGGCTCCCTTAAACCATGCTATAAGTAAGCAGAGTCCTGTGTTAACAAATATCTTAGAATGGTTTACTGAGTTAAATTTGTAAAAGACCTTCTCCTGTATCCTTGTGAGTAAAAAAGACCAAGGACTCTTTACTATTATGTAAAATAATCCTGAAACTGGAGAACTAGGGCAGTCAGCAACTGAAAATTGCTGCATCCAACCAGCAGCCAAGAATTGATACATCCAACAGTTGCATGCAACCCACTGTAAGTTTGTTCTGTGAACATAGAAGACATGGACCCTATGCCATGCTACTGAAACTGGATAATGTTATTCTGAAAACGTTTGCTGTCAATCCTAGTATGTCTGTTCCCAGCACTAACTGATAATGTATTTAAGTCTGACTGTTTGCAGACCATGGAAGAAGCCTAGTCCAGCAGAGCAGACCTGAAAGATGTGCCAGCCTGGGAGCTGTATGCAGATGAGAGCAGCTTCATGCGAGATGGCAAACAAAAGACAGGTTATGCAGTAACAACCACGAACCAGGTAACCATGAGAAAAGTGTTACCATCAAATGTACCATCACAAAAAGCTGAACTGATTATATCAATGAAAGATCTAGAACTGAGCAAAGTCATCTAGAAGGAAGGAAGACTAGCAACTATTCAAGCCTAGAGACTGAGTCTATGTTGAATGAAGGGACAGTAATCTTACGAGCTAAGTAAAAAGAGTCATTCCAAGTCCTGACTACCCTCACCAAATCCAAAGCTGCTGGCAGAGAGCCTTGAATTCACTGCTCCAGAGTTAAGAAGACGTCTGCTCCATAGACAGCCAGAAAACAGAGACTGATACAAATTGAGATGATATGATTTAAACTGTTCTTTTGTACCTCTTATCTGTACAGTTGGTAACCGTGATTCAAATTTGGTCCTAAAATTTGCATGTAACTCTAGTCCAAAATGTATCCAAAAGCTCTTCATAAGGACAACTTGTCAAAGTTGAGAATCTGGCCTGGTAAGTTTTGCCCCAAGATAAAGATTGGGCCTGTGCCCATGGAGCTGTGATTCCAAATGTAATGTTTAATCATATTAAAGGCTGTTGACAAAACAAAATAGCTCTTAATTTCCTACTAGCCACAAAATCATTAACACTAGTTGTTGTTCTTATGCAAATCTGAATGAAAAATTTTTTTAGAAATTTGGTTGAAATTTGAAAGCAAACTCAAATTCTACACCAAGTAACTCTCAAAAGAGCTTACTGAACCTTGAATATCTTCAGTACACTCACTTCATGGTTACCAAACTGAACCTAGATAAATGTTCATAGTAACTGTAGTTATAATTAGCATCTGTGTAACAACTAGTGGGATAGCCAGTTGTATAAACCAGAGGTATGGCTGAATGCAGAGTAGAGACTAGACAAGACAGAGTCTTGTTAGTCTCTAAAAAAGGGGGAAATGATGCCGTTTGGTTTCTGCCTTTTTTCTTTTATATGTTCTCTGTACTCTCTGCACATATTTTTGTGGCTCTGTAGCCTACTATATTAATAGCTAGTTTTTCCAGTACCTTTCCATAGCCTTTCCCTAAGCAGAAAGACAAAACAAATTCCAGAGCTCCAAGCCCCAGGGGGTTGCAAGGCCCTGTCCTATCGCAGTTCTTCCTGGGAACCAAGGCCGAGAACAACTCTGAGGTACATTTTCATAAGCAGAGTGCAGCCAGTGCTGAGAGGGGGGCTCCAGGGAAGGGGCTGGACCTGAGGGGGAATTGAATCGCCACTTGTTCTCCTTATTGGTGCTCTTAATTATGCTAATTTCCTAAAAGCTATAAATATGTACTCACTCCTGGAGGGGCTGGGCTTTTATGGACACCTTTCCATAACTGCTCCTGAAGACCTTCAAAATAAAGATCCCCTTTTATATTACCTCCTTGTTAAAATGATCTCGAGTTTCTTTTCCAGGCTGGGGGAAAAGGCAACACCGGACGCCACCTGAAATGCCACATGGATCAAGATCCTTCCCAGACCCAAGCTGCCATCAGCTAGAACTCTGGCTGCAATTAGAAGCCAAACGCCTCCCAAAACTGGCATCATGCATCTGGGGGACTGAGTTTTCTTTCCCATGGAAATGCTTCATTGTTTGCATCGGGCCAAGCATATCTGGGAGTTGGGACAAAATGCGATGCTGAAATTCCGTGATGGATTAAGATTCCCTCAAGAGACCTGTTACACCCATAGGCATACTCATTGTCCTTGCAGGGCCAAAACCTCCCTCCAAACTGACATCAAGTAAACCAAGTAGAGTTCCCTTTCTCAGAGGACACTTGTGTCCCGCCCTAAGGTACCGTGCCCCTGTGATGCTTTGGTTTCTGCCTTTTTCTTTTTATATGTTCTCTGTAATTCTCTGTACACATATTTTTGTGGCTCTGTAGCCTACTATATTAATAGCTAGTTTTTCCAGTACCTTCCATAGCCTTTCCCTAAGCAGAAAGACAAAACAAATTCCAGAGCTCCAAGCCCCAGGGGGTTGCAAGGCCCTGTCCTATCGCAGTTCTTCCTGGGAACCAAGGCCGAGAACAACTCTGAGGTACATTTTCATAAGCAGAGTGCAGCCAGTGCTGAGAGGGGGGCTCCAGGGAAGGGGCTGACCTGAGGGGGAATTGAATCGCCACTTGTTCTCCTTATTGGTGCTCTTAATCAATTATGCTAATTTCCTAAAAGCTATAAATATGTACTCACCCCTGGAGGGGCTGGGCTTTTTATGGACACCTTTCCATAACTGCTCCTGAAGACCTTCAAAATAAAGATCCCCTTTTATATTACCTCCCTGCTAAAATGATCTCGAGTTTCTTTTCCAGGCTGGGGGAAAAGGCAACAGTTATTTGGCACACCCAGAAGGGACACGAGAACCTGGTACCCTTCCTCTGAACCGAAAACATCCTGCAAGGAATTCCTTTCTGACAGCAATCTAAAGAATTCTCTGCCACGGGCCTGAGGTCGAGACACCATGGTTCCAAGATCCCACAGGAGGCAGTATAAAGGTGGTTCTTTTCGTTGTGTAGTGTGTAGTTTGTATGTGTGTGTATTGTTTATGTATTGTGTATCTGTTTAAAGTCAGTAATTGTTAGCGATCCCAGGACAACCTGGCGTGGTGGTGAGAAAATTTGCTTTTGAAATCATTTCTCCAAGTTTTTCCTGTTGCCGATTTTCCAACCTGCCCCAGAGATCGGCTGGTGGGGAGGAGGCGGGTGTGTGATCTGGGCTGAGATTGTTCACTGGTAGAGAAAAGCAAATCACAGTGCGAAAGTTTATTTCATGTTTAGCACATGCGAGTTTTGAATTGAAAGCTGGCCTGAGACATCTGGGCATGGAGCGGCCGGGGGAGGCCTGGTCTGCTTCTTGGTAGGAGGTGGGGGATGGGCCCCGCTTCCTACAGGTTTGTGGAGCGGCTGAGTGTCCAGCCTGCTCCTTGGTGGGAGGCTGGGGAGAGATTCCCACTACCTACAGGTTTGTGGAGCTATTAAAAATCCAGCCCGTCTTTGGTGGGAGGCTGGGGAGATTCCCACTCTACAGGTTTGTGGGAGCGGCTGGGTGCCCAGCCTGCCTCCTTGGTGGGAAGCCAGAGAGATTCCCACTTCCTACAGGTTTCAGGGAGCGGCTGGGTGCCCAGCCTGCTCCCTGGTGGGAGGCGAGTGAGAAATCCTCGCTTCCTACAGGTCTGTGGAGAGGCTGGGTGTCCAGCCTGCTCCTTAGTGGGAGGCGAGGGAGAGATCCTCGCTTCCAGCAAGTTTTGTGGAACGGCCGAGAAAGCTCGGTTCGCACTATTGTAAGGGAAGGGGGAGAAGCCCCCACTTTCTATGTTCCATCTGTAAAAAGTTTTTCCAAGATTTTAAGGCAAGGGCGACTCCCGGACTTCCTGGACGGCTCCGCGAGCAGGGCGGTCACTCCCCCGCGACAGAAGCGGGGCACCAGCCGCTCTGAGAGGGGCGGAGGTGATTCCTACCATTGCCTATGGTCACGGGCCGGGATGCGCGGGAGCGGTCCCAGGGAAGTTTAACCACCGGGCTGCCGCTGGCGCCGTTTCGCCCCGTTTCATGGGATATGGGTCGTAGCTGGAGAAGTGGCCACCGCCCGCCCACCTGCTGCCCTGGGCCCTTGCTCCGCACCGGCCCAGAGCGGGCCGGGAGTGTGAGATCTAAGAGCAGGAACGGCCCTATCGCACTTTCCACAGTAACGAGCTTGTTTTAAGGACACCCGAGAGCCGCTGTGAGCAGCAGCACGGGCTGAGCGCGGGCGAGCCGGGGGTGCCCCTGGGCGGGGGTGCCCGCATGCCGCGCCCGTCCCCGGCCGTGCGAGGGCAGCGAGCGCTCTTTGTCTGCTCTGGTAAGCACTCAAAAGGGAAACACTGAGCCCAAAGAACAAGAAGCCGTTTTTAGGCTCCCTTAAACCATGCTATAAGTAAGCAGAGTCCTGTGTTAACAAATATCTTAGAATGGTTTACTGAGTTAAATTTGTAAAAGACCTTCTCCTGTATCCTTGTGAGTAAAAAAGACCAAGGACTCTTTACTATTATGTAAAATAATCCTGAAACTGGAGAACTAGGGCAGTCAGCAACTGAAAATTGCTGCATCCAACCAGCAGCCAAGAATTGATACATCCAACAGTTGCATGCAACCCACTGTAAGTTTGTTCTGTGAACATAGAAGACATGGACCCTATGCCATGCTACTGAAACTGGATAATGTTATTCTGAAAACGTTTGCTGTCAATCCTAGTATGTCTGTTCCCAGCACTAACTGATAATGTATTTAAGTCTGACTGTTTGCAGACCATGGAAGAAGCCTATTCCAGCAGAGCAGACCTGAAAGATGTGCCAGCCTGGGAGCTGTATGCAGATGAGAGCAGCTTCATGCGAGATGGTAAACAAAAGACAGGTTATGCAGTAACAACCACGAACCAGGTAACCATGAGAAAAGTGTTACCATCAAATGTACCATCACAAAAAGCTGAACTGATTATATCAATGAAAGATCTAGAACTGAGCAAAGTCATCTAGAAGGAAGGAAGACTAGCAACTATTCAAGTCTAGAGACTGAGTTCATAAGAATGTGAAGGAGCAGTAATCTTATGAAATATGGTAAAGAGTCATTCCTAAGTTCCTGATAATTTCACCAAATCCAGAAAGCTCTGCTGGGTAAGAGAGCCTTGGAATTCACCGGGGTTCAGAGTTAAGACGTCTGTCTCCATGGGGACAGCCAGAAAACAGAGACTGAGGCTAAATTGAGATGATATGATTTGAAACTGTCTTTTGTAATTTTATCTGTACAGTTGGTAACCGTGATCTTTCAAATTTGGTCCCAAAATTTGTATGTAACCTAGTCCAAAATGTATCCATAAAAGTCATAAGGACAACTGTCAAAGTTGAGATTCAATGGTAAGTTTTGCCCCAAGATAAGATTGGCCTGTGCCCATGGAGCTGTGATTCCAAATGTCATGTTTAATTATGATATTGTTGACAAACAAAATAGCCTTAATTTCCTACTACTACAAAATCATTAACACTAGTTGTTGTTCTATGCAAATCTGAATGAAAATTAGAAATGTGGTTGAAATTCTGAAAGCAAACTCAAATTCTACACCAGGTAATTCTCAAAGAGCTAACTGAACCCTTGGAATATCTCTCACAAGAATTCCACTTCCATGGTTACCAAACCGAACCTAGATAAAAGAAATGTTCATAGTAACTGTAGTTATAATGAGCATCTGTGTAACAACTAGTGGGATAGCCAGTTGTATAAACCAGAGGTATGGTTGAATGCAGAGTAGAGACTAGACAAGACAGAGTCTTGTTAGTCTCTAAAAAAGGGGGGAATGATGCCGCTTGGTTTCTGCCTTTTTTCTTTTATATGTTCTATGTACTCTCTGCCCATATTTTTGTGGCTCTGTAGCCTACTATATTAATAGCTAGTTTTTCCAGTACCTTTCCATAGCCTTTCCCTAAGCAGAAAGACAAACAAATTCCAGAGCTCCAAGCCCCAGGGGGTTGCAAGGCCCTGTCCTATCTCAGTTCTTCCTGGGAACCAAGGCCGAGAACAACTCTGAGGTACATTTTCATAAGCAGAGTGCAGCCAGTGCTGAGAGGGGGGCTCCAGGGAAGGGGCTGGACCTGAGGGGAAATTGAATCGCCACTTGTTCTCCTTATTGGTGCTCTTAATCAATTATGCTAATTTCCTAAAAGCTATAAATATGTACTCACCCCTGGAGGGGCTGGGCTTTTATGGACACCTTTCCATAACTGCTCCTGAAGACCTTCAAAATAAAGATCCCCTTTATATTACCTCCTTGCTAAAATGATCTCGAGTTTCTTTTCCAGGCTGGGGGAAAAGGCAAACATCAGACGCCACCTGAAATGCCGCATGGATCAAGATCCTTCCAGACCCAAGCTGCCATCAGGCCAAAACTCTGGCTGCAATTGTAGGGCTAAATGCCTCCTAAAACTGGCATCATGCATCTGGGGACTGAGCTTTTCACATGGAATGCGCCATTGTTTGCATCGAAGGCTATATCTGGGAGTTGATAATGATGCTGAAATTCCGCATGGATTAAGATTCCTCGCAGACCCAAGCTGCCACCAAGAAGGACCCTGGCTGCCCTTGCAGGGCCAAAACCCTCCTCCAAACGGATATCAAGAAACTGGGGCCAGAGTTCTCTTCTCAGAGAGAAAGGGACACCTTTGTGTCCTGGGCCCAGCAGACTCTACTCCTGCTCCCTCCTGATATTCCTAGATGATCAAGATTCCTCAGAGACCCAAGCTAAGCACCGAATAGGGACTCTGGCTGCTCTTGCAGGCTAAAACCTCCTCCAACTGGATATCAAGAAAGTGAGGGGCAGAGTTCTCTTTCTCAGAGAAAAGGGACACTTTTTGTGTCCCGGCCCTAAGGCACTGTGCTCCCGGACGCCACCTGAAATTCCGTGAGATTCAAGATTATTCGCTGACGCAAGCTGCCATCAACCAGGACTCTGGTTGCATTTGTAGGGCTAAAACCCTCCACCAAACCGACATCATGAATCTGGGGGCCTACGTTTTCTTTCACGTGGAAAAGTGCTACCATTTCTATCGCAGGCCCCCTGTCTGGGAGTCGACTGCCGCCTCTTCAAATTCCGCATGGAGCAAGATCCCTCACAGACCCAAGCTGCCACCGAGAAGGACCCTGGCTCCCCTTGCAGGGCCAAAACCCTCCTCCAAACTGACATCAAGAAACTGGGGGGCAGAGTTCTCTTTCTCAGAGAAAAGGGACACTTTTTGTGTCCCGGCCCTAAGGCACTGTGCTCCCGGACGCCACCTGAAATTCCGTATGGATCAAGATTACTGGCTGACGCAAGCTGCCATCAACTAGAATTCTGGCTGCAATTGTAGGGCTAAATGCCCCCTTAAAACTGGCATCATGGATTTGGGAGACTGAGTTTTCTTTCACGTGGATAAGTGCCATCATTTGTATCGTAGGCCCCATATCTGGGAGTCGACAGCCGCCTGTACAAATTCCGCATGGAGCAAGATCCATCACAGACCCAAGCTGCCACCCAGAAGAACCCTGGCTGCCCTTGCAGGGCCAAAACCCTCCTCCAAACTGACATCAAGAAAGTGGGGGGCAGAGTTCTCTTTCTCAGAGAAAAGGGACACTTTTTGTGTCCCGGCCCTATGGCACTGTGCTTCCCTGCTGCCTTCCTGAAATTCAGTATGGATCAAGATTCCTCGCAGACCCAAGCTGCCACCAACTAGGTCCCTGGCTGCCCTTGCAGGGCCAAAACCCTCCTCCAAACTGACATCAAGATACTGGGGGGCAGAGTTCTCTTTCTCAGACAAAAGGGACACTTTTTGTTTCTCAGCCCTAAGGCACTCTGCTCCCGGACGCCACCTGAAATGCCACACGGATCAAGATCCTTCCCACACACAAGCTGCCATAACCTAGAACTCTGGCTGCAATTTTAGGGCCAAACCCTCCTAAAAACTGGCATCATGCATCTGGGGGACTAAGTTTTCTTTCACATGGAAAAGCGCCTTTGTTTGTATCGAAGGCCCCATATCTGGGAGTTGACAGCCGCTTGAGGAAATTCCGCATGGTTTAAGATTCCTCGCAGACCCAAGCTGCCACCAAAAGGGACACTGACTGCCCTTGCAGGGCCAAAACCTTCCTCCAAACTGACATCAAGAAACTGGGGGGCAGAGCTCTTATTCTCAGAGGAAAGGACACTTCTTTTGTCGTGGCCCCAAAGCACTCTGCTCCTGGACGCCACCTGAATTTCCGTATGGATCAAGATTATTCGCTGACGCAAGCTGCCATCAACCAGGACTCTGGTTGCATTTGTAGGGCTAGAACCCTCCACCAAACCGATATCATGAATCTGGGGTCCTAAGTTTCCTTTCACGTGGAAAAGTGCCATCATTTGTAACGTAGGCCCCTCTCTGGGACTCGACTGCCGCCTCTACAAATTCCGCATGCAGCAAGATCCCTCACAGAAGCAAGCTGCCACCGACTAGGGTCCTGGCTGCCCTTGCAGCGCCAAAACCGTCCTCCAAACTGACATCAAGAAACTGGGGGGCAGAGTTCTCTTTCTCAGAGAAAACGGACACTTTTTGTTTCTCGGCCCTAGGGCACTGTGCTCCCTGCTGCCTCCTGAAAATCCGTATGGATCAAGATTGCTCGCAGACCCAAGCTGTCACCGACAAGGACCCTGGCTGCCCTTGCAGGGCCAAAACCCTCCTCCAAACTGACATCAAGAAACTGGGGGGCAGAGTTCTCTTTCTCAGAGAAAAGGGACAATTTTTGTGTCCTGGCCCTAAGGCACTGTGCTCCCTGCTGCCTCCTGGAAAATTCCGTATGGATTCAAGATTCCTCGCCACCCAAGCTGCCACCAAGAAGGACCCTGGCTTCCTTTGCAGGGCCAAAACCCTCCTCCAAACTGACATCAAGAAACTGGGGGGCAGAGTTCTCTTTCTCAGAGAAAAGGGACACTTTTTGTGTCCTGGCCCTAAGGCACTCTGCTCCCGCGACGCCACCTGAAATGCCGCATGGATCAAGATCCTTCCCAGACCAAAGCTGCCATCAGCTAGAACTCTGGCTGCAATTGTAGGGCTAAATGCCTCCTAAAAACTGGCATCATGCATCTGGGGGACTGAGTTTTCTTTCACATGGAAAAGCGCCATTGTTTTGCATCGAAGGCCACATATCTGGGAGTTGACAGCCGCATGCTGAAATTCCGCATGGAGTAAGATTCCTCGCAGACCCAAGCGCCACAACAAGGACCCTGGCTGCCCTTGCAGGGCCAAAAACCCTCCTCCAAAACTTGACCATCAAGAAACTGGGGGGCAGAGTTCTCTTTCTCAGAGAAAAGGGACACTTTTTGTGTCCCGGCCCTAAGGCACTGTGCTCCCGGTGATGCCGTTTGGTTTCTGCCTTTTTTCTTTTATATGTTCTCTGTACTCTCTGCACATATTTTTTGTGGCTCTGTAGCCTACTATATTAATAGCTAGTTTTTCCAGTACCTTTCCATAGCCTTTCCCTAAGCAGAAAGACAAAACAAATTCCAGAGCTCAAAGCCCCAGGGGGTTGCAAGGCCCTGTCCTATCGCAGTTCTTCCTGGGAACCAAGGCCGAGAACAACTCTGAGGTACATTTTCATAAGCAGAGTGCAGCCAGTGCTGAGAGGGGGGCTCCAGGGAAGGGGCTGGACCTGAGGGGGAATTGATTCGCCACTTGTTCTCCTTATTGGTGCTCTTAATCAATTATGCTAATTTCCTAAAAGCTATAAATATGTACCCACCCCTGGAGGGGCTGGGCTTTTATGGACACCTTTCCATAACTGCTCCTGAAGACCTTCAAAATAAAGATCCCTTGTTATATTACCTCCTTGCTAAAATGATCTCGAGTTTCTTTCCAGGCTGGGGGAAAGGCAACCACCGGACGCCACCTGAAATGCGGCATGGATCAAGATCCTTCCCAGACCCAAGCTGCCATCACCTAGAGAATCTGGCTGCAATTGTAGGGCTAAATGCCTCCTAAAAAAACTGGCATCATGCATCTGGGGGACTAGGTTTTCTTTCCACATGGAAATGCGCCATTGTTTGCATCGAAGGCCACATATCTGGGAGTTGACAGCCGCATGCTGAAATCCGCATGCGATTAGATTCTCCTCGCAGACCCAAGCTTGCACCACAGGGGGACCCTGGCTTGCCCTTGCGGGCCAAAACCCTCCTCCAAACTGACATCAAGAAAGTGGGGGGCAGAGTTCTCTTTCTCAGAGAAAACGGACACTTTTTATTTCTCGGCCCTAAGGCACTGTGCTCCCTGCTGGCTCCTGAAATTCCGTATGGATCAAGATTCCTCGCAGACCCAAGCTGCCACCGACAAGGACCCTGGCTGACCTTGCAGGGGCAAACCCTCCTCCAAACTGACATCAAGAAACTGGGGGGCAGAGTTCTCTTTCTCAGAGAAAAGGGACACTTTCTGTGTCCCGGCCCTAAGGCACAGTGCTCCCAGTCGCCACCTGAAATTCCGTATGGATCAAGATTATTCGCTGACGCATGATGCCATCAACCAGGACTCTGGTTGCATTTGTAGGGCTAAAACCCTCCACCAAACCGACATCATGAATCTGGGGCCTAAGTTTTCTTTCACGTGGAAAAGTGCCATCATTTGTGTCGTAGGCCCCCTGTCTGGGAGTCGACTGCCGCCTCTTCAAATTCCGCATGGAGCAAGATCCCTCACAGACCCAAGCTGCCACGGACTAGGACCCTGGCTGCCCTTGCAGGGCCAAAACCCTCCTCCAAACTGACATCAAGAAACTGGGGGGCAGAGTTCTCTTTCTCAGAGAAAAGGGACACTTTTTGTGTCCCGGCCCTAAGGCACTGTACTACCGGACGCCACCTGAAATGCCTCATGGATCAAGATCCTTCCCACACACAAGCTGCCATCAACTAGAACTCTGGCTGCAATTGTAGGGCTAAATGCCTCCTAAAAACTGGCATCATGCATCTGGGGGACTGAAATTTCTTTCACATGCAAAAGCGCCATTGTTTGCATCGAAGGCCACATATCTGGGAGTTGACAGCTGCATGCTGAAATTCCGCATGGATTAAGATTCCTCGCAGACCCAAGCTGCCACCAACAAGGACCCTGGCTGCCCTTGCAGGGCCAAACCCTCCTCCAACTTTACATCAAGAAATTTGGGGCGGCAGAGTTCTCTTTCTCAGAGAAAAGGGACACTTTTTGTGTTCCCGCGCCCTAATGGCACTGTTGCTCCGCTTCCTCCTGATATTCCGTTATGACAAGATTCTCGCAGACCCAAGCTGCCACCGACAGGGACCCTGCTGCCCTGCAGTGGCAAAAACCCTCCTCCAAAACTTGACATTCAGAAACTGTGGGGGCCTAGATTCTCTTTTCAGAGAAAAGGGGACACTTTTTGTGTCCCTAAGGCCACACTTTTTGTGCCCTAAGGCACTGTGCTCCCGGACGCCACCTGAAATTCCGTATGATTCAAGATTATTCGCTGACGCAAGCTGCCATCAACCAGGACTCTGGTTGCATTTGTAGGGCTAAAACCCTCCACCAAACCGATATCATGAAACTGGGGGCCTAAGTTTTCTTCACGTGGAAAAGTGCCATCATTTGTATCGTAGGCCCCCTGTCTGGGAGTCGACTGCCGCCTCTTCAAATTCCGCATGGAGCAAGATCCCTCACAGACCCAAGCTGCCACCGACAGGGACCCTGGCTGCCCTTGCAGGGCCAAAACCCTCCTCCAAACTGACATCACGAAACTGGGGGGCAGAGTTCTCTTTCTCAGAGAAAAGGGACACTTTTTGTGCCCCGCCCTAAGGCACTCTGCTCCCGGTGATGCGATGCCGTTTGGTTTCTGCCTTTTTTCTTTTATATGTTCTCTGTACTCTCTGCCATATTTTTGTGGCTCTGTAGCCTACTATATTAATAGCTAGTTTTTCCAGTACCTTTCCATAGCCTTTCCCTAAGCAGAAAGACAAAACAAATTCCAGAGCTCCAAGCCCCAGGGGGTTGCAAGGCCCTGTCCTATCGCAGTTCTTCCTGGGAACCAAGGCCGAGAACAACTCTGAGGTACATTTTCATAAGCAGAGTGCAGCCAGTGCTGAGAGGGGGGCTCCAGGGAAGGGGCTGGACCTGAGGGGGAATTGAATCGCCACTTGTTCTCCTTATTGGTGCTCTTAGTCAATTATGCTAATTTCCTAAAAGCTATAAATATGTACCCACCCCTGGAGGGGCTGGGCTTTTATGGACACCTTTCCATAACTGCTCCTGAAGACCTTCAAAATAAAGATCCCTTTTTATATTACCTCCTTGCTAAAATGATCTCGATTTCTTTTCCAGGCTGGGGGAAAAGGCAACAGTTATTTGGCACACCCAGAAGGGACACGAGAACCTGGTACCCTTCCTCTGGACCGAAAACATCCTGCAAGGAATTCCTTTCTGACAGCAATCTAAGAATTCCCTGCCACGGGCCTGAGGTCGAGACACCATGGTTCCAAGATCCCACAGGAGGTAGTATAAAGGTGGTTCTTTTCGTTGTGTAGTGTGTAGTTTGTATGTGTGTTTATTGTTTATGTATTGTGTATCTGTTTAAAGTCAGTAATTGTTAGCGATCCCAGGACAACCTGGCGTGGTGGTGAGAAAATTTGCTTTTGAAATCATTTCTCCAAGTTTTTCCTGTTGCCGATTTTCCAACCTGCCCCAGAGATCGGCTGGTGGGGAGGAGGCGGGTGTGTGATCTCGGCTGAGATTGTTCACTGGTAGAGAAAAGCAAATCACAGTGCGAAAGTTTATTTCATGTTTAGCACATGCGAGTTTTGAATTGAAAGCTGGCCTGGAGACATCTGGGCATGGAGCGGCCGGGGGAGGCCTGGTCTGCTTCTTGGTAGGAGGTGGGGGATGGGCCCCGCTTCCTACAGGTTTGTGGAGCGGCTGGGTGTCCAGCCTGCTCCTTGGTGGGAGGCTGGGGAGAGATTCCCACTTCCTACAGGTTTGTGGAGCGGCTGGGTGTCCAGCCTGCTCCTGGGTGGGAGGCTGGGGAGAGATTCCCACTTCCTACAGGTTTGTGGAGCGGCTGGGTGCCCAGCCTGCTCCTGTGGAGGCGAGGAGAATCTCGTTCTACAGGCTGTGGAGAGGTGGGTGTCCGCTGTCCTGTGTGGGAGCGAGGGAGGATCTCGCTTTCCAGCAAAGTTTTGTGGACGCGAGAAGTCGTTCGCACCATTGTAAGGGAAGGGGGAGAAGCGCCCACTTTCTATGTTCCATCTGTAAAAAGTTTTTCCAAGATTTTAAGGCAAGGGCGACTCCCGGACTTCCGGGACGGCTCCGCGAGCAGGGCGGTCACTCCCCCGTGACAGAAGCGGGGCACCAGCCGCTCTGAGAGGGGCGGAGGTGATTCCTGCCATTGCCCTGGTCACGGCCGGGGGATGCGGGGGGGAGCGGTCCCAGGAAGCGAACCGGGACCGGGGCTGCCGCTGCGCTGCTTCGGCCCTGCTCTGGCGGAGGCGGGGCCGCCGCTGCGCGGCCACGGCCCGGCTCACTCGCTGCTCCTGGGCCGCCCCACGGCCAGAGCGGGGCGGGAGGTAGATCTAAGAGATGGAACGGCCTATGCACTTTCCACAGTAACGAGCTTGTTTAGGGACCGAGAGCCGCTGTGAGAGCAGCATCTGGGCCGAGCGCGGGCCGGGCCGGGAGTGCCCCTGGCGGGGTGCCGCATCTGCGCCGTGCCGTGCGAGGCGCGAGCGCTCTTTGTCTGCTCTGGTAAGCATTCAAAGAGAAACCGAGCCAAGACAAGAAGCCGTTTTTTAGGCTCCCTTAAACCATGCTATAAGTCCTGTGTTAACAAATATCTTAGAATGGTTTACTGAGTTAACTTTGTAAAAGACCTTCTCCTGTATCCTTGTGAGTAAAAAAGACCAAGGACTCTTTACTATTATGTAAAATAATCCTGAAACTGGAGAACTAGGGCAGTCAGCAACTGAAATTGCTGCATCCAACCAGCAGCCAAGAATTGATACATCCAACAGTTGCATGCAACCCACTGTAAGTTTGTTCTGTGAACATAGAAGACATGGACCCTATGCCATGCTACTGGAACTGGATAATGTTATTCTGAAAACATTTGCTGTCAATCCTAGTATGTCTGTTCCCAGCACTAACTGATAATGTATTTAAGTCTGACTGTTTGCAGACCATAGAAGAAGCCTATTCCAGCAGAGCAGACCTGAAAGATGTGCCAGCCTGGGAGCTGTATGCAGATGAGAGCAGATTCATGCGAGATGGCAAACAAAAGACAGGTTATTCAGTAACAACCACGAACCAGGTAACCATGAGAAAAGTGTTACCATCAAATGTACCATCACAAAAAGCTGAACTGATTATATCAATGAAAGATCTAGAACTGAGCAAAGTCATCTAGAAGGAAGGAAGACTAGCAACTATTCAAGCCTAGAGACTGAGTCTATGTTGAATGAAGGGACAGTAATCTTACGAGCTAAGTAAAAAAGAGTCATTCCAAGTCCTGACTACCCTCACGCAATTCCAAAAGCTGCTGGCAGAGAGCTTGAAATTCACTGCTCCAGAGTTAAGAAGACGTCTGCTCCATAGACAGGCCAGAAACAAGACTATACAATTGAGATGATATGATTTAAACTGTTCTTTGTACCTCTTATCTGTACAGTTGGTAACCGTGATTCAAATTTGGTCCTAAAATTTGCATGTAACTCTAGTCCAAAATGTATCCAAAAGCTCTTCATAAGGACAACTTGTCAAAGTTGAGAATCTGGCCTGGTAAGTTTGCCCCAAGATAAAGATTGGGCCTGTGCCCATGGAGCTGTGATTCCAAATGTCATGTTTAATCATATTAAAGGCTGTTGACAAAACAAAATAGCTCTTAATTTCCTACTAGCCACAAAATCATTAACACTATTTGTTGTTCTTATGCAAATCTGAATGAAAAATTTTTTTAGAAATTTGGTTGAAATTTGAAAGCAAACTCAAATTCTACACCAAGTAACTCTCAAAAGAGCTTACTGGACCTTGAATATCTTCAGTACACTCACTTCATGGTTACCAAACTGAACCTAGATAAAAGAAATGTTCATAGTAACTGTAGTTATAATTAGCATCTGTGTAACAACTAGTGGGATAGCCAGTTGTATAAACCAGAGGTATGGTTGAATGCAGAGTAGAGACTAGACAAGACAGAGTCTTGTTTGTCTCTAAAAAAGGGGGGAATGATGCCGTTTGGTTTCTGCCTTTTTTCTTTTATATGTTCTCTGTACTCTCTGCCCATATTTTTGTGGCTCTGTAGCCTACTATATTAATAGCTAGTTTTTCCAGTACCTTTCCATAGCCTTTCCCTAAGCAGAAAGACAAAACAAATTCCAGAGCTCCAAGCCCCAGGGGTTGCAAGGCCCTGTCCTATCTCAGTTCTTCCTGGGAACCAAGGCCGAGAACAACTCTGAGGTACATTTTCATAAGCAGAGTGCAGCCAGTGCTGAGAGGGGGGCTCCAGGGAAGGGGCTGGACCTGAGGGGGAATTGAATCGCCACTTGTTCTCCTTATTGGTGCTCTTAATCAGTTATGCTAATTTCCTAAAAGCTATAAATATGTACTCACCCCTGGAGGGGCTGGGCTTTTATGGACACCTTTCCATAACTGCTCCTGAAGACCTTCAAAATAAAGATCACCTTTTATATTACCTCCTTGATAAAATGATATAGAGTTTCTTTTCCAGCTGGGGAAAAGGCACCACCGACGCCACCTGAATGCCGGCATGGATCAAGATCCTTTCCAGACCCAGCTGCCATCAACCTAGAACTCTTGGCTGCAATTGTAGGGCTAAATGCCTCCTAAAAACTGGCATCATGCATCTGGGGGACTGAGTTTTCTTCACTGGAAAAGCGCCCATTGTTTGAATCGAAGGCCACATATCTGGGAGTGACAGCCGCATGCTGAAATTCCGCATGGATTAAGATTCATCGCAGACCCAAGGTGCCACCACAAGGACCCTGGCTGCCCTTGCAGGGCCAAAACCCTGCTCCAAACTGACATCAAGAAATACCTGGGGCCAGAGGTTCTCTTTCTCAGAGAAAGGGACACTTTTGTGTCCCGGCCGCTAAGGCACTCTGCTTCCCTGCTGGCGTCTTCAAATTCCGCATGGAGCAAGATCCCTCACAGTCCCAAGCTGCCACCGACAAGGACCCTGGCTGCCCTTGCAAGGCCAAAATCCCTCCTCCAAACTGACATCAAGAAACTGGGGGGCAGAGTTCTCTTTCTCAGAGAAAAGGGACACTTTTTGTGTCCCGGCCCTAAGCACTCTGCTCCCGAACGCCACCTGAAATTCCGTATGGATCAAGATTATTCGCTGACGCAAGATGCCATCAACCAGGACTCTGGGTGCATTTGTAGGGCCAAAACCCTCCACCAAACCGACATCATGAATCTGGGGGCCTAAGTTTTCTTTCACGTGGAAAAGTGCCATCATTTGTATCGTAGGCCACATATCTGGGAGTCGACTGCCGCTCTTCAAATTCCGCATGGAGCAAGATCCCTCGCAAGACCCAAGCTGCCATCGAGCTAGGACACTGGCTGCCCTTGCAGGGCCAAACGCCTCCTCCAAACTGAACATCAAGAAAACTGGGGCAAGAGTTCTCTTTCTCAGAGAAAAGGGACACTTTTTGTGTCCCGGCCCTAAGGCACTGTGCTCCCGGTGATGCCGTTTGGTTTCTGCCTTTTTTCTTTTATATGTTCTCTGTACTCTCTGCCCATATTTTTGTGGCTCTGTAACCTACTATATTAATAGCTAGTTTTTCCAGTACCTTTCCATAGCCTTTCCCTAAGCAGAAAGACAAAACAAATTCCAGAGCTCCAAGCCCCAGGGGGTTGCAAGGCCCTGTCCTATCTCAGTTCTTCCTGGGAACAAAGGCTGAGAACAACTCTGAGGTACATTTTCATAAGCAGAGTGCAGCCAGTGCTGAGAGGGGGGCTCCAGGGAAGGGGCTGGACCTGAGGGGGAATTGAATCGCCACTTGTTCTCCTTATTGTTGCTCTTAATCAATTATGCTAATTTCCTAAAAGCTATAAATATGTACTCACCCCTGGAGGGGCTGGGCTTTTATGGACACCTTTCCATAACTGCTCCTGAAGACCTTCAAAATAAAGATCCCCTTTTATATTACCTCCTTACTAAAATGATCTCGAGTTTCTTTTCCAGGCTGGGGGAAAAGGCAACAGTTATTTGGCACACCCAGAAGGGACACGAGAACCTGGTACCCTTCCTCTGGACCGAAAACATCCTGCAAGGAATTCCTTTCTGACAGCAATCTAAAGAATTCCGTGCCACGGGCCTGAGGTCGAGACACCATGGTTCCAAGATCCCACAGGAGGTGGTATAAAGGTGGTTCTTTTCGTTGTGTAGTGTGTAGTTTGTATGTGTGTGTATTGTTTATGTATTGTGTATCTGTTTAAAGTCAGTAATTGCTAGCGATCCCAGGACAAACTGGCGTGGTGGTGAGAAAATTTGCTTTTGAAATCATTTCTCCAAGTTTTTCCTGTTGCCGATTTTCCAACCTGCCCCAGAGATCGGCTGGTGGGAGGAGGCGGGTGTGTGATCTCGGCTGAGATTGTTCACTGGTAGAGAAAAGCAAATCACAGTGCGAAAGTTTATTTCATGTTTAGCACATGCGAGTTTTGAATTGAAAGCTGGCAGCCTGGAACTGTCTGGGCATGGAGCGGCAGGGAGGCCTGTTCCTGCTGCTTCTTGGTAGGAGGTGGGGATGGCCCTTCCTACAGGTTTGATGGGCGGCTGGGTGTGTACCTGCTCCCATGGTGAGACTGGGGAGAGATTCCACTTCCTACAGGTTTGTGGAGCGGCTGGGTGCCCAGCCTGCTCCTTGGTGGGACGCTGGGGAGAGATTCCCACTTCCTACAGGTTTGTGGAGCAGCTGGGTGCCCAGCCTGCTCCTTGGTGGGAGGCGAGTGAGAAATCCTCGCTTCCTACAGGTCTGTGGAGAGGCTGGGTGTCCAGCCTGCTCCTTAGTGGGAGGCGAGGGAGAGATCCTCGCTTCCAGCAAGTTTTGTGGAACGGCCGAGAAAGCTCGGTTCGCACCATTGTAAGGGAAGGGGGAGAAGCCCCCACTTTCTATATTCCATCTGTAAAAAGTTTTTCCAAGATTTTAAGGCAAGGGCGACTCCCGGACTTCCGGGACGGCTCCGCGAGCAGGGCGGTCACTCCCCCGTGACAGAAGCGGGGCACCAGCCGCTCTGAGAGGGGCGGAGGTGATTCCTGCCATTGCCCTGGTCACGGCCGGGGATGCGCGGGGGAGCGGTCCCAGGAAGCGAACCGGGACCGGGGCTGCCGCTGCGCTGCTTCGGCCCTGCTCTGGCGGAGGCGGGGCCGCCGCTGCGCGGCCACGGCCCGGCTCACTCGCTGCTCCCTGGGCCCCGCCCGCACCGGCCCAGAGCGGGCCGGGAGTGTGAATCTAAGAGCAGGAACGGCCCTCGCCCTTTCCACAATGAGCTTGTTTTAAGGACGCGAGGCAGCTGTGAGCAGCAACTGCAGACGGCATGGCCGAGCGAGGTGCCCTGGGCAGGGGTGCTGCGCGTGCAGCGCCCGTCCCGGCTTACGTCTGGCGAGGCAGCCCGGCGCTCTTGTCTCTCTCTGGTAAAGCACTCAAAGGAAACACGAACCCAAAAGAGCAAAGAAAGCCGTTTTTGGCTCCTTAAACATGCCTCGCGTGGCAGAGTCCTGTGTTAACAAATATCTTAGAATGGTTTACTGAGTTAACTGTAAAAGACCTTCTCCTGTATCCTTGTGAGTAAAAAAGACCAGGGACTCTTACTGTGTAAATAATCCTGAAACTGGAGAACTAGGGCAGTCAGCAACTGAAAATTGCTGCATCCAACCAGCAGCCAAGAATTGATACATCCAACAGTTGCATACAACCCACTGTAAGTTTGTTCTGTGAACATAGAAGACATGGACCCTATGCCATGCTACTGAAACTGGATAATGTTATTCTGAAAACGTTTGCTGTCAATCCTAGTATGTCTGTTCCCAGCACTAACTGATAATGTATTTAAGTCCGACTGTTTGCAGACCATGGAAGAAGCCTATTCCAGCAGAGCAGACCTGAAAGATGTGCCAGCCTAGGAGCTGTATGCAGATGAGAGCAGCTTCATGCGAGATGGCAAACAAAAGACAGGTTATGCAGTAACAACCACGAACCAGGTAACCATGAGAAAAGTGTTACCATCAAATGTACCATCACAAAAAGCTGAACTGATTATATCAATGAAAGATCTAGAACTGAGCAAAGTCATCTAGAAGGAAGGAAGACTAGCAACTATTCAAGCCTAGAGACTGAGTCTATGTTGAATGAAGGGACAGTAATCTTACGAGCTAAGTCAAAAGAGTCATTCCAAGTCCTGACTACCCTCACCAAATCCAAAGATGCTGGCAGAGAGCCTTGAATTCACTGCTCCAGAGTTAAGAAGACGTCTGCTCCATAGACAGCCAGAAAACAGAGACTGATACAAATTGAGATGATATGATTTAAACTGTTCTTTTGTACCTCTTATCTGTACAGTTGGTAACCGTGATTCAAATTTGGTCCTAAAATTTGCATGTAACTCTAGTCCAAAATGTATCCAAAAGCTCTTCATAAGGACAACTTGTCAAAGTTGAGAATCTGGCCTGGTAAGTTTTGCCCCAAGATAAAGATTGGGCCTGTGCCCATGGAGCTGTGATTCCAAATGTAATGTTTAATCATATTAAAGGCTGTTGACAAAACAAAATAGCTCTTAATTTCCTACTAGCCACAAAATCATTAACACTAGTTGTTGTTCTTATGCAAATCTGAATGAAAAATTTTTTTAGAAATTTGGTTGAAATTTGAAAGCAAACTCAAATTCTACACCAAGTAACTCTCAAAAGAGCTTACTGAACCTTGAATATCTTCAGTACACTCACTTCATGGTTACCAAACTGAACCTAGATAAAAGAAATGTTCATAGTAACTGTAGTTATAATTAGCATCTGTGTAACAACTAGTGGGATAGCCAGTTGTATAAACCAGAGGTATGGTTGAATGCAGAGTAGAGACTAGACAAGACAGAGTCTTGTTAGTCTCTAAAAAAGGGGGGAATGATGCCGTTTGGTTTCTGCCTTTTTTCTTTTATATGTTCTCTGTACTCTCTGCCCATATTTTTGTGGCTCTGTAGCCTACTATATTAATAGCTAGTTTTTCCAGTACCTTTCCATAGCCTTTCCCTAAGCAGAAAGACAAAACAAATTCCAGAGCTCCAAGCCCCAGGGGGTTGCAAGGCCCTGTCCTATCTCAGTTCTTCCTGGGAACCAAGGCCGAGAACAACTCTGAGGTACATTTTCATAAGCAGAGTGCAGCCAGTGCTGAGAGGGGGGCTCCAGGGAAGGGGCTGGACCTGAGGGGGAATTGAATCGCCACTTGTTCTCCTTATTGGTGCTCTTAATCAATTATGCTAATTTCCTAAAAGCTATAAATATGTACTCACCCCTGGAGGGGCTGGGCTTTTATGGACACCTTTCCATAACTGCTCCTGAAGACCTTCAAAATAAAGATCCCCTTTTATATTACCTCCTTGCTAAAATGATCTCGAGTTTCTTTTCCAGGCTGGGGGAAAAGGAAACACCGGACGCCACCTGAAATGCCGCATGGATCAAGATCCTTCCCAGACCCAAGCTACCATCAACTAGAACTCTGGCTGCAATTGTAGGGCTAAATGCCTCCTAAAAACTGGCATCATGGATCTGGGGGACAGAGTTTTCTTTCACATGGAAATCGCCATTGTGTGTATCGAAGGCCACAAATCTGAGAGTTGACAGCCGCATGCTGAAATTCCGCATGGATTAAGATTCCTCGCAGACCCAAGCTGCCACCGACAAGGACCCTGGCTGCCCTTGCAGGGCCAAAACCCTCCTCCAAACTGACATCAAGAAACTGGGGGGCAGAGTTCTCTTTCTCAGAGAAAAGGGACACTTTTTGTGTCCCGGCCCTAAGGCACTGTGCTCCCTGCTGCCTCCTGAAATTCCGTATGGATCAAGATTCCTCGCAGACCCAAGCTGGCACCGACAAGGACCCTGGCTGCCCTTGCAGGGCCAAAACCCTCCTCCAAACTGACATCAAGAAACTGGGGGGCAGAGTTCTCTTTCTCAGAGAAAAGGGACACTTTTTGTGTCGCTGGCCCTAAGGCACTCTGCTTCACGAGGACGCCACTGAAATTCGTATGGATAAGATTATTCGGATGAGCAAGATGCATCAAACCAGGACTCTGTTGCATTTTGTAAGGGCCAAAACTCCACAACGCATCAATGAATCTGGGGGCCTAAGTTTTCTTTCACGTGGAAAGTGCCATCATTTGTATCGTAGGCCCCATGTCTGGGAGTCGACTGCCGCCTCTTCAAATTCCGCATGGAGCAAGATCCCTCGCAGACCCAAGCTGCCACCGACTAGGACACTGGCTGCCCTTGCAGGGCCAAAACCCTCCTCCAAACTGACATCAAGAAACTGGGGGGCAGAGCTATATTTCTCAGAGAAAAGGGACACTTTTTGTGTCCCGGCCCTAAGGCACTCTGCTCCCGGATGCCACCTGAAATGCCGCATGGATCAGGATTCTTCCCAGATCCAAGCTGCCATCAACTAGAACTCTGGCTGCAATTGTAGGGCTAAATGCCTCCTAAAAACTGGCATCATGGATCTGGGGGACTGAGGTTTTTTTCACGTGGAAAAGCGCCATTGTTTGTATCGAAGGCCCCATGTCTGGGAGTTGACATCCGCTAGCTATTATTCCGCATGGATTAAGATTCCTCGCAGACACAAGGCTGGCCACACAAAGGACCCTGGCTGCCCTTGCAGGGCCAAAACCCTCCTCCAAACTGACATCAAGAAACTGGGGGGCAGAGTTCTCTTTCTCAGAGAAAAGGGACACTTTTTGTGTCCCGGCCCTAAGGCACTGTGCTTCCGGTGATGCCGTTTGGTTTCTGCCTTTTTTCTTTTATATGTTCTCTGTACTCTCTGCACATATTTTTTGTGGCTCTGTAGCCTACTATATTAATAGCTAGTTTTTCCAGTACCTTTCCATAGCCTTTCCCTAAGCAGAAAGACAAAACAAATTCCAGAGCTCCAAGCCCCAGGGGGTTGCAAGGCCCTGTCCTATCTCAGTTCTTCCTGGGAACCAAGGCCGAGCACAACTCTGAGGTACATTTTCATAAGCAGAGTGCAGCCAGTGCTGAGAGGGGGGCTCCAGGGAAGGGGCTGGACCTGAGGGGGAATTGAATCGCCACTTGTTCTCCTTATTGGTGCTCTTAATCAATTATGCTAATTTCCTAAAAGGTATAAATATGTACTCACCCCTGGAGGGGCTGGGCTTTTATGGACACCTTTCCATAACTGCTCCTGAAGACCTTCAAAATAAAGATCCTCTTTTATATTACCTCCTTGCTAAAATGATCTCGAGTTTCTTTTCCAGGCTGGGGGAAAAGGCAACAGTTATTTGGCACACCCAGAAGGGACACGAGAACCTGGTACCCTTCCTCTGGACCGAAAACATCCTGCAAGGAATTCCTTTCTGACAGCAATCTAAAGAATTTCCTGCCACGGGCCTGAGGTCGAGACACCATGGTTCCAAGATCCCACAGGAGGTAGTATAAAGGTGGTTCTTTTCGTTGTGTAGTGTGTAGTTTGTATGTGTGTGTATTGTTTATGTATTGTGTATCTGTTTAAAGTCAGTAATTGTTAGCGATCCCAGGACAAACTGGCGTGGTGGTGAGAAAATTTGCTTTTGAATCATTTCTCCAAGTTTTTCCTGTTGCGATTTTCCAACCTGCCCCAGAGATCGGCTGGTGGGGAGGCGGCGGGTGTGTGATCTCGGCTGAGATTTTTCACTGGTAGAGAAAAGCAAATCACAGTGCGAAAGTTTATTTCATGTTTAGCACATGCGAGTTTTGAATTGAAAGCTGGCCTGGAGACATCTGGGCATGGAGCGGCCGGGGGAGGCCTGGTCTGCTTCTTGGTAGGAGGTGGGGGATGGCCCCCGCTTCCTACAGGTTTGTGGAGCGGCTGGGTGTCCAGCCTGCTCCTTGGTGGGAGGCTGGGGAGAGATTCCCACTTCCTACAGGTTTGTGGAGCGGCTGGGTGCCCAGCCTGCTCCTTGGTGGGAAGCTGGGGAGAGATTCCCACTTCCTACAGGTTTTGTGGAGCGGCTGGGTGCCCAGCTCTCTTGGTTGGGAGCCGAGTGAGAAATCTCGTTCCTACAGGTCTGTGGGAGAGGTGGGTGTCAGCTGCTTCCTTTAGTGGGAGGCGAGGGAGAGATTGCTATCCAGCAAGTTTTGTGAAGCGGCCGAGAAAGCTCGTCGCACATTGTAAGGGAAGGGGGAGAAGCCCCACTTCTATGTTCCATCTGTAAAAAGTTTTTCCAGGATTTTAAGGCAAGGGCGACTCCCGGACTTCCGGGACGGCTCCGCGAGCAGGGCGGTCACTCCCCCGTGACAGAAGCGGGGCACCAGCCGCTCTGAGAGGGGCAGAGGTGATTCCTGCCATTGCCCTGGTCACGGCCGGGGGATGCGCGGGGGAGCGGTCCCAGGAAGCGAACCGGGACCGGGGCTGCCGCTGCGCTGCTTCGGCCCTGCTCTGGCGGAGGCGGGGCCGCCGCTGCGCGGCCACGGCCCGGCTCACTCGCTGCTCCTGGGCCCCGCCCGCACCGGCCCAGAGCGGGCGGGGAGTGTGAGATCTAAGAGCAGGAACGGCCCTATCGCACTTTCCACAGTCACGAGCTTGTTTTAAGGACACCCGAGAGCCGCTGTGAGCAGC
>JAVTVJ010003240.1:0-20077 GCA_034509425.1 Eopsaltria australis
AAATTTTGAGATAAAAACGCCCCCGTTGGACCAAACCCCAAGTATTTGGTCAATGGGGGTGAATTTTGAGATAAAAACGCTCCATTTGGGTAAAAAAGTCAACGTTGGATGGAAAAGTCAAGGTTGGATCTCCACAGGGATGAGTTTTGGGATAAAAACGCTCCAATTGGACGGAAAAGTCAACTTTGGGTGGAAAGCCAATATTGGACTTCCATGGGGACACATTTTAGGATAAAAACGCCCCAATTGGGTAGAAAAGTCAACGTCGGACATCAACGAGGATGGATTTGGAATAAAATGCCCAGTTGGGTGGAAAAGCCAACGCTGGGCCTCAAGGGGGATGGATTTTTGGATAAAAACACCCAGTTGGGTGGAAAAGTCAAGATTCAACATCAATGGGACAAATTTCTGGATAAAAACGATCCCTTTGGACCAAACCCCAAGATTTTGGTCAATGGGGAAGAATTTTGGGGTAAAAACTGCCTAATTGTATGGAAAAGTCAATGTTGGACCTCAATGGGGATGAATTTGGGGTAAAAAGGCCCAGTTGGGTGGAAAAGGCAATGTTTGGTGGAAAAGTCAAGGTTCAACATCATTGGGACAAATTTTGGGATAAAAACGCCCCCGTTGGATCAAAACCCACGACTTTGGCCAATGGGGATGAATTTGGGGATAAAAATGCTCCAATTGGGTAGAAAAGTCAAAGTTGGGCATCAATGAGGATGGATTGTGATAAAAATGCCCCAATTGGGTGGAAAAGTCATTGTTGGGTGGAAAAGTCAATGTTCAACATCAATGGGACAAATTTTGAGATAAAAACGCCCCCGTTGGACCAAACCGGAAGAGTTTGGTCAATGGGGATGAATTTTGGGATAAAAACGCTCCAATTGGATGGAAAAGACAACGTTGGGTGGAAAACTCAATATTGGACCTCAATGGGGACAAATTTTAGGATAAAAACGCCCCCATCCTACCAAAACCCTAGATTTTGGTCAATGAAGGTGAATTTTGGGATGAAAACGCCCCAATTGGGTGAAAAAGTCAACGTTGGATGGAAAAGTCAAGGTTGGATCTCAACAGGGATGAGTTTTGGGATAAAAACGCTCCAATTGGACGGAAAATTCAACATTGGGTGGAAAAGCCCATATTGGACCTCAATGGGGACAAATTTCGGGATAAAAACGCCCCCATTGGACCAAACCCCAACATTTTGGTCAATGGGGATGAATTTTGGGATAAAAATGCTCCAATTGTTCGGAAAAGTCAACATTGGGTGGAAAACTCAATATTGGACTTCAAGGGAGAAAAATTTTGGGATAAAAATGCCCCTGTTGGACCAAACCCCAAGACTTTGGTCAATGGGGAAGAATTTTGGGGTAAAAATGCTCCAATTGGGTAGAAAAGTCAAGTTTGGAACTCAACAAGGATGACTTTTGGGTAAAAAGGCCCAGTTGGGTGGGAAAGCCAATGTTGGGTGGAAAAGTCAATGTTCAATGTCAATGGGAAAAATTTCGGGATAAAAACGCCCCCTATGGACCAAACCCGAAGACTTTGGTCAATGGGGATGAATTTTGGGATAAAAACGCTCCAGTTGGGTAGAAAAGTCAAAGTTGGGCATCAATGAGGATGGATTTGTGATAAAAATGCCCAAATTGGGTGGAAAAGTCAGTGTTGGGTGGAAAGGTCAATGTTCAACATCAATGGGACAAATTTTGAGATAAAAACGCCCCCGTTGGACCAAACCCCAAGATTTTGGTCAATGGGGATGAATTTTGGGATAAAAACGCTCCAATTGGATGGAAAAGTCAACGTTGGGTGGAAAACTCAATATAGGACATCAATGGGGACAAATTTTATGATAAAAACGCCCCCATCCTACCAAAACCCAAGATTTTGGTCAATGGGGAAGAATTTTGGGATGAAAACCCCCCAATTGGACGGAAAAGTCAACGTTGGATGGAAAAGTCAATGTTGGAACTCAACAGGGATGAGTTTTGGGATAAAAGCGCTCCAATTGGACCGAAAATTTAACATTGGGTGGAAAAGCCAATATTGGACCGCAATGGGGACAAATTTCGGGATAAAAACGCCCCCGTTGGACCAAAACTCCAAGATTTTGGTCAATGGGGGTGAATTTTGAGATAAAAACGCTCCATTTGGGTGAAAAAGTCAACGTTGGATGGAAAAGTCAAAGTTGGATCTCAACAGGGATGAGTTTTGGGATAAAAACGCTCCAATTGGATGGAAAAGTCAACGTTGGGTGAAAAACTCAATATTGGACCTCAACGGGGACAAATTTTGGGATAAAAACGCCCCCGTTGGACCAAACCGGAAGAGTTTGGTCAATGGGGGTGAATTTTTGGGATAAAAACGTCCCAATTGGGTGAAAAAGTCAACGTTGGATGGAAAAGTCAAGGTTGGAACTCAACAGAGATGAGTTTTGGGATAAAAGCGCTCCAATTGGACGGAAAATTCAACATTGGGTGGAAAAGCCAATATTAGACCTCAATGGGGACAAATTTCGGGATAAAAACGCCCCCGTTGGACAAAACCCCAACATTTTGGTCAATGGGGATGAATTTTGGGATAAAAATGCTCCAATTGGTCGGAAAAGTCAACATTGGGTGGAAAACTCAATATTGGACTTCAAGGGAGAAAAATTTTAGGATAAAAATGCCCCTGTTGGAACAAACCCCAAGACTTTGGTCAATGGGGAAGAATTTTGGGGTAAAAATGCTCCAGTTGGGTAGAAAAGTCAAGGTTGGAAATCAACAAGGATGAATTTTGGGTAAAAAGGCCGAGTTGGGTGGGAAAGCCAATGTTGGGTGAAAAAGTCAATGTTCAATGTCAATGGGAAAAATTTCGGGATAAAAACGCCCCCGTTGGACCAAACCCCAAGACTTAGGTCAATTAGGATGAATTTTGGGATGAAAACGCCCCAATTGGGTTAAAAAGTCAACGTTGGATGGAAAAGTCAAGGTTGGAACTCAAAAGGGATGAGTTTTGGGATAAAAAACGCCTCCGAATTGACGGCAAAATTGAACATGGGTGGAAAGCCATATTTGCGACCTCATATGGGACAAATTTTTGGATAAAAACGCCCCCGTTGGACCAAACCCCAAGATTTTGGTCAATGGCGATGAATTTTGGGATAAAAACGCTCCAATTGGATGGAAAAGTCAACGTTGGGTGGGAAACTCAATATTGGACCTCAATGGGGACAAATTTTAGGATAAAAACGCTCCAATTGGATGGAAAAGTCAACGTTGGGTGGGAAACTCAATATTGGACCTCAATGGGGACAAATTTTAGGATAAAAACGCCCCCATCCTACCAAAACCCAAGATTTTGGTCAATGGGGGTGAATTTTTGGGATAAAAACGCCCCAATTGGATGAAAAAGTCAACGTTGGATGGAAAAGTCAAGGTTGGAACTCAACAGGGATGAGTTTTGGGATAAAAGCGCTCCAATTGGACGGGGAAAAAAATTTCAACATGGGTGAAAGCATAATATTTAGACCTCAATGGGGAGACAAATTTTGGGATAAAAAACGCCCCCGTTGGACCAAAATCCCCAACATTGTCAATCGGGATGAATTTGGCGATAAAACTGGCTCCCAATTGGACGGAAACGTCAACATTGGGCGTGGAGAAACTCATATGCGACTTCAAAGGGAGAAAAAATTTGGATAAAAACGCGACCCCCCGTTGGACCAAACCCCAAACTTTGGTCAATGGGGAAGAATTTTGGTGAAAAATTGTCTCCAGTTGGCGTAGAAAAGTCAAGGTTGGAAATCAAACACTCTTTTGGCGGTCTATAAAAGGCCGAGTTGGGTGGGAAAGCCAATGTTGGGTGGAAAAGTCAATGTTCAATGTCAATGGGAAAAATTTCGGGATAAAAACGCCCCCGTTGGACCAAACCCCAAGACTTAGGTCAATTAGGATGAATTTTGGGATGAAAACGCCCCAATTGGGTGAAAAAGTCAACGTTGGATGGAAAAGTCAAGGTTGGAACTCAACAGGGATGAGTTTTGGGATAAAGCGCTCCAATTGGACGGAAAATTCAACATTGGGTGGAAAAGCCAATATTGGACCTCAATGGGGACAAATTTCGGGTAAAAACGCCCCCGTTGGACCAAACCCCAACACTTTGGTCAATGGGGATGAATTTGGGGATTAAAACGCTCCAGTTGGGTGAAAAAGTCAACGCTGGATAAAAAAGTCAAGGTTGGATCGCAACAGGGATGAGTTTTGGGATAAAAACGCTCCAATTGGACGGAAAAGTCAATGTTGGGTGAAAAGTCAATGTTGGACCTCAACGGGGACAAATTTTGGGATAAAAACGCCCCCGTTGGACCAAACCGGAAGAGTTTGGTCAATGGGGATGAATTTTTGGGATGAAAACGTCCCAATTGGGTGAAAAAGTCAACGTTGGATGGAAAAGTCAAGGTTGGAACTCGGCAGGGATGAGTTTTGGGATAAAAACGCTCCAATTGGACGGAAAAGTCAACTTTGGGTGGAAAGCCAATATTGGACTTCCATGGGGACACATTTTAGGATAAAAACGCCCCCGTTGGACCAAACCCCAAGATTTTGGTCAATGGGGATGAATTTTGAGATAAAAGTGCTCCATTTGGGTGAAAAAGTCAACGTTGGATGGAAAAGTCAAGGTTGGATCTCAACAGGGATGAGTTTTGGATAAAAACGCTCCAATTGGATGGAAAAGTCAACGTTGGGTGGAAAACTCAATATTGGACCTCAATGGGGACAAATTTTAGGATAAAAACTCCCCCATCCTACCAAAACCCAAGATTTTGGTCAATGGGGGTGAATTTTGGGATGAAAACGCCCCAATTGGGTGAAAAAGTCAACGTTGGATGGAAAAGTCAAGGTTGGAACTCAACAGGGATGAGTTTTGGGATAAAAGCGCTCCAATTGGACGGAAAATTCAACATTGGGTGGAAAAAAAAATATTGGACCTCAATGGGGACAAATTTCAGGATAAAAACGCCCCCGTTGGACCAAAGCCTAACGTTTTGGTCAATGGGGATGAATTTTGGGATAAAAACGCTCCAGTTGGGTGAAAAAGTCAACGCTGGATGGAAAAGTCAAGGTTGGATCTCAACAGGGATGAGTTTTGCGATAAAAACGCTCCAATTGGATGGTAAAGTCAACGTTGGGTGAAAAAGTCAATATTGGACTTCAATGGGACAAATTTTGGGATAAAAACGCCCCCGTTGGACCAAACCGGAAGAGTTTGGTCAATGGGGATGAATTTTGGGATAAAAACGCTCCAATTGGATGGAAAAGTCAACGTTGGGTGGAAAACTCAATATTGGACCTCAATGGGGACAAATTTTAGGATAAAAACGCCCCCATCCTACCAAAACCCAAGATTTTGGTCAATGGGGGTGAATTTTGGGATGAAAACGCCCCAATTGGGTGAAAAAGTCAACTTTGGATGGAAAAGTCAAGGTTGGAACTCAACAGGGATGAGTTTTGGGATAAAAGCGCTCCAATTGGACGGAAGATTCAACATTGGTTGGAAAAGCCAATATTGGACCTCAATGGGGACAAATTTTGGGATAAACACGCCCCCATTGGACCAAACCCCAACATCTTTGCCATTGGGGATGAATTTTGAGATAAAACGCCCACCTCTGGGTGAAAAAGTCAACGTTGGATGGAAAAGTCAAGGTTGGATCTCAACAGGGATGAGTTTTTGGATAAAAACGCTCCAATTGGACGGAAAAGTCAACGTTGGGTGGAAAAGCCAATATTGGACCTCAATGGGGACAAATTTTAGGATAAAAACGCCCCCATCCTACCAAAACCCAAGATTTTGGTCAATGGGGTGAATTTTGGGATGAAAACGCCCCAATTGGGTGAAAAAGTCAACGTTGGATGGAAAAGTCAAGGTTGGAACTCAACAGGGATGAGTTTTGGGATAAAAGCGCTCCAATGTGACGGAAAATTCAACATTGGGTGGAAAAGCCAATATTAGACCTCAATGGGGACAAATTTCGGGATAAAAACGCCCCCGTTGGACAAAACCCCAACATTTTGGTCAATGGGGATGAATTTTGGGATAAAAATGCTCCAATTGGACGGAAAAGTCAACATTGGGTGGAAAACTCAATATTGGACTTCAATGGGGAAAAATTTTGGGATAAAAATGCCCCTGTTGGACCAAACCCAAAGAGTTTGTTCAATGGGGAAGAATTTTGGGGTAAAAATGCTCCAGTTGGGTAGAAAAGTCAAGGTTGGAAATCAACAAGGATGAATTTTGGGTAAAAAGGCCGAGTTGGGTGGGAAAGCCAATGTTGGGTGGAAAAGTCAATGTTCAATGTCAATGGGAAAAATTTCGGGATAAAAACGCCCCCGTTGGACCAAACCCCAAGACTTTGGTCAATGGGGATGAATTGTGGGATAAAAAAGCTCCAGTTGGGTGAAAAAGTCAACGTTGGATGGAAAAGTCAAGGTTGGATCTCAACAGGGATGAGTTTTGAGATAAAAACTCTCCAATTGGACGGAAAAGTCAACGTTTGGTGAAAAAGTCAATATCCAACATCAACGGGGACAAATTTTGAGATAAAACCGCCCCCGTTGGACCAAACCGGAAGAGTTTGGTCAATGGGGGTGAATTTTTGGGATAAAAACGTCCCAATTGAGTGAAAAAGTCAACGTTGGATGGAAAAGTCAAGGTTGGATCTCAACAGGGATGAATTTTGAGATAAAAACGCTCCAATTGGACGGAAAAGTCAACGTTGGGTGGAAAAGCTAATATTGGACTTCCATGGGGACAAATTTTAGGATAAAAACGCCCCAATTGGGTAGAAAAGTCAACGTCTAACGTCAACGAGGATGGATTTGGAATAAAAATGCCCAGTTGGGTGGAAAAGCCAACGCTGGGCCTCAAGGGGGATGGATTTTTGGATAAAAACACCCAGTTGGGTGGAAAAGTCAAGATTCAACATCAATGGGACAAATTTCGGGATAAAAACGCTCCCTTTGGACCAAACCCCAAGATTTTGGTCAATGGGGAAGAATTTTGGGGTAAAAACTCCCTAATTGTATGGAAAAGTCAATGTTGGACCTCAATGGGGATGAATTTGGGGTAAAAAGGCCCAGTTGGGTGGAAAAGCCAATGTTGGGTGGAAAAGTCAAGGTTCAACATCAATGGGACAAATTTTGGGATAAAAACGCCCCCGTTGGATCAAAACCCACGACTTTGGTCAATGAAGATGAATTTGGGGATAAAAACGCTCCAATTGGGTAGAAAAGTCAAAGTTGGGCATCAATGAGGATGGATTTGTGATAAAAATGCCCCAATTGGGTGGAAAAGTCAGTGTGGGGTGGAAAGGTCAATGTTCAACATCAATGGGACAAATTTTGAGATAAAAACGCCCCCGTTGGACCAAACCCCAAGTATTTGGTCAATGGGGGTGAATTTTGAGATAAAAACGCTCCATTTGGGTAAAAAAGTCAACGTTGGACGGAAAAGTCAAGGTTGGATCTCAACAGGGATGAGTTTTGGGATAAAAACGCTCCAATTGGACGGAAAAGTCAACTTTGGGTGGAAAAGCCAATATTGGACTTCAATGGGGACAAATTTTAGGATAAAAACGCCCCAATTGGGTAGAAAAGTCAACGTCGGACATCAACGAGGATGGATTTGGAATAAAAATGCCCAGTTGGGTGGAAAAGCCAACGCTGGGCCTCAAGGGGGATGGATTTTTGGATAAAAACACCCAGTTGGGTGGAAAAGTCAAGATTCAACATCAATGGGACAAATTTCGGGATAAAAACGCTCCCTTTGGACCAAACCCCAAGATTTTGGTCAATGGGGAAGAATTTTGGGGTAAAAACTCCCTAATTGTATGGAAAAGTCAATGTTGGACCTCAATGGGGATGAATTTGGGGTAAAAAGGCCCAGTTGGGTGGAAAAGCCAATGTTGGGTGGAAAAGTAAAGGTTCAACATCAATGGGACAAATTTTGGGATAAAACGTGCCTCGTTGATCAAAACCTTACCGACACTTTGGTCAATGGGGATGAATTTGGGATAAAAATGCTCCAATTGGGTAGAAAAGTCAACGCTAAGTTTATGAGGATGGATTTGTGATAAAAATGCCCCAAATTGGGTGGGAAAAGTCAAAGTGTTGGGGTGGAAAGGGGTTACACGTCTCAACATCAATGGACAAATTTTGAGATAAAACGCCTATTGGACCAAACCCCAATATTTTGGCCCAATGTGGGGATGAATTTTAGATAAAAACGCCCCATTTGGTAAAAAGTCAACGCTGGATGGAAAATCAAGGTTGGATCTCAACAGGATGAGTTTTGGGATAAAAACGATCCAATTGGGCGGGAAAAAGTCAACGCTATTGAAAAGTCAATATTGACCTCAACGGGGAAAAATTTTGAGATAAAAACGCCCCCGTTGGACCAAACCCCAAGATTTTGGTCAATGGGGATGAATTTTGGGATAAAACGTCCCAATTGGGTGAAAAAGTAAACGTTGGATGGAAAAGTCAAGGTTGGATCTCAACAGGGATGAGTTTTGGGATAAAAACGCTCCAATTGGACAGAAAAGTCAACTTTGGGTGGAAAAGCCAATATTGGACTTCAATGGGGACAAATTTTAGGATAAAACGCCCCAATTGGGTAGAAAAGTCAACGTCGGACATCAACGAGGATGGATTTGGAATAAAAATGCCCAGTTGGGTGGAAAAGACAACGCTGGGCCTCAAGGGGGATGGATTTTTGGATAAAAACACCCAGTTGGGTGGAAAAGTCAAGATTCAACATCAATGGGACAAATTTCGGGATAAAAACGCTCCCTTTGGACCAAACCCCAAGATTTTGGTCAATGGGGAAGAATTTGGGGGTAAAAACTCCCTAATTGTATGGAAAAGTCAATGTTGGACCTCAATGGGGATGAATTGGGGGTAAAAAGGCCCAGTTGGGTGGAAAAGCCAATGTTGGGTGGAAAAGTTAAGGTTCAAAATCAATGGGACAAATTTTGGGATAAAAATGCCCCCGTTGGATCAAAACACACGACTTTGGTCAATGGGGATGAATTTTGGGATAAAAACGCTCCATTTGGGTAGAAAAGTCAAAGTTGGGCATCAATGAGGATGGATTTGTGATAAAAATGCCCCAATTAGATGGAAAAGTCAGTGTTGGGTGGAAATGACAATGTTCAACATCAATGGGAGAAATTTTGAGATAAAAACGCCCCCGTTGGACCAAACCCCAAGATTTTGGTCAATGGGGATGAATTTTGGGATAAAACGCTCCATTTGGGTAAAAAAGTCAACGCTGGATGGAAAAATCAAGGTTGGATCTCAACAGGGATGAGTTTTGGGATAAAAACGCTCCAATTGGATGGAAAAGTCAACGTTGGGTGAAAAAAGTCAATATTGGACCTCAACGGGGACAAATTTTGGGATAAAAACGCCCCCGTTGGACCAAACCGGAAGAGTTTGGTCAATGGGGATGAATTTTTGGGATGAAAACGTCCCAATTGGGTGAAAAAGTCAACGCTGGGATAAAAAAAGTCAAGGTTGGATCTCAAATAGGATGAAGTTTTGGATAAAAACGCCCAATTCCGACGGAAAAGTCAACTTTGGGTGGAAAAGCCATAATACTGACTTCAATGGGGACAAAATTTTAGGGATAAAAACTTCAAATTGGGTGAAAAGTCAACGCCGACATCAACGAGATGGATTTGAATAAAATGCCCAGTTGGGTGGAAAAGCCAACGCTAAATTTCAAGGGGATGTAATTTGATAAAACTCAGAGTTGGGTGGAAATGTCAAGTTTCAACATCAATGGGACAAATTTCGGGATAAAAACGCTCCCTTTGGACCAAACCCCAAGATTTTGGTCAATGGGGAAAAATTTTGGGGTAAAAACTCCCTAATTGTATGGAAAAGTCAATGTTGACCTCAATGGGGATGAATTTGGGGTAAAAAGGCCCAGTTGGGTGGAAAAGCCAATGTTGGGTGGAAAAGTCAAGGTTCAACATCAATGGGACAAATTTTGGGATAAAAACGCCCCCGTTGGATCAAAACCCACGACTTCGGCCAATGGGGATGAATTTGGGGATAAAAATGCTCCAATTGGGTAGAAAAGTCAACTTCGGGCATCAATGAGGATGGATTTGTGATAAAAATGCCCAATTGGGTGGAAAAGTCAGTGTTGGGTGGAAAAGTCAATATTGGACCTCAATGGGGACAAATTTTGGGATAAAAACTCCCCCATACCACCAAAACCTAAGATTTTGGTCAATGGGGGTTAATCTTGGGATAAAAACACCCCAATTGGGTGAAAAAGTCAACGTTGGATGGAAAAGTCAAGGTTGGAACTCAACAGGGATGAGTTTTGGGATAAAAACGCTCCAATTGGACGGAAAAGTCAACTTTGGGTGGAAAGCCAATATTGGACTTCCATGGGGACACATTTTAGGATAAAAACGCCCCAATTGGGTAGAAAAGTCAACGTCGGACATCAACGAGGATGGATTTGAAATAAAAATGCCCAGTTGGGTGGAAAAGCCAACGCTGGGCCTCAAGGGGGATGGATTTTTGGATAAAAACACCCAGTTGGGTGGAAAAGTCAAGATTCAACATCAATGGGACAAATTTCGGGATAAAAACGCTCCCTTTGGACCAAACCCCAAGATTTTGGTCAATGGGGAAGAATTTTGGGGTAAAACTCCCTAATTGTATGGAAAAGTCAATGTTGGACCTCAATGGGGATGAATTTGGGGTAAAAAGGCCCAGTTGGGTGGAAAAGCCAATGTTGGGTGGAAAAGTCAAAGTTCAACATCAATGGGACAAATTTTGGGATAAAAACGCCCCCGTTGGGTCAAAACCCACGACTTTGGTCAATGGGGATGAATTTTGGGATAAAAACGCTCCATTTGGGTAGAAAAGTCAAAGTTGGGCATCAATGAGGATGGATTTGTGATAAAATGCCCCAATTGGGCGGAAAAGTCAGTGTTGGGTGGAAAGGTCAATGTTCAACATCAATGGGACAAATTTTGAGATAAAAACGCCCACGTTGGACCAAACCCCAACATTTTGGTCAATGGGGAAGAATTTTGGGGTAAAAAAGCTCCAATTGGGTAGAAAAGTCAACGCCTTTCTGGATGGAAAAATCAAGATTGGATCTCAACAGGGATGAGTTTTGAGATAAAAACGCTACAATTGGATTCAAAAGTCAACGTTGGGTGAAAAAGTCAATATTGGACCTCAAAGGGGACAAATTTTGGGATAAAAACGCCCCCGTTGGACCAAACCGGAAGAGTTTGGTCAATGGGGATGAATTTTGGAATAAAAACGTCCCAATTGGGTGAAAAAGTCAACGCTGGATAAAAAGTCAAGGTTGGATCTCAATAGGGATGAGTTTTGGGATAAAAACGCTCCAATTGGACGGAAAAGTCAACTTTGGGTGGAAAAGCCAATGTTGCATTTCAACGGGGACAAATTTTAGGATAAAAACACCCCAATTGGGTAGAAAAGTCAACGTCGGACATCAACGAGGATGGATTTGGAATAAAAATGCCCAGTTGGGTGGAAAAGCCAACGCTAGGCCTCAAGGGGGATGGATTTTTGGATAAAAACACCCAGTTGGGTGGAAAAGTCAAGATTCAACATCAATGGGACAAATTTTGGGATAAAAACGCTCCCTTTGGACAAAACCCCAAGATTTTGTTCAATGGGGAAGAATTTTGGGGTAAAAACTCCCTAATTGTATGGAAAAGTCAATGTTGGACCTCAATGGGGATGAATTTGGGGTAAAAAGGCCCAGTTGGGTGGAAAAGCCAATGTTGGGTGGAAAAGTCAAGGTTCAACATCAATGGGACAAATTTTGAGATAAAAACGCCCCCGTTGGACCAAACCCACGACTTTGGCTAATGGGGATGAATTTTGAGATAAAAACGCTCCATTTGGGTGAAAAAGTCAACGTTAAGTTTGTAGGGATGGATTTGTGATAAAATACTGGTGGGTGGAAAAGTCAGTGTTGGGTGGAAAGGTCAATGTTCAACATCAATGGGAGAATTTTGAGATAAAAACGCCCCCGTTGGACCAAACCCCAATATTTTGGTCAATGGGGATGAATTTTGGGATAAAAACACTCCATTTGGGTAAAAAAGTCAACGTTGGATGGAAAAATCAAGGTTGGATCTCAACAGGGATGAGTTTTGGGATAAAAACTATCCAATTGGATGGAAAAGTCAACGTTGGTTGAAAAAGTCAATATTGGACCTCAACGGGGACAAATTTTGGGATAAAAACGCCCCCGTTGGATCAAAACCTACGACTTTGGTCAATGGGGATGAATTTTGGGATAAAAACGTCCCAATTGGGTGAAAAAGTCAACGTTGGATAAAAAAGTCAAGGTTGCAATTCAACAGGGATGAGTTTTGGGATAAAAACGCTCCAATTGGACGGAAAAGTCAACTTTGGGTGGAAAAGCCAATACTGGACTTCAATGGGACAAATTTTAGGATAAAAACGCCCCAATTGGGTAGAAAAGTCAATGTCGGATATCAACGAGGATGGATTTGGAATAAAAATGCCCAGTTGGGTGGAAAAGCCAACGCTGGGCCTCCAGGGGGAATGGATTTTTGGATAAAAACACCCAGTTGGGTGGAAAAGTCAAGATTCAACATCAATGGGACAAATTTCGGGATAAAAACGCTCCCTTTGGACCAAACCCCAAGATTTTTGTCAATGGGGAAGAATTTTGGGTAAAACACTCCCCTTAATTGCATGCGAAAAAGTCAATGTTGGACCTTCAATGGGGCATGAATTGGAGTTAAAAAAGGCCCAGTTGGGTGGAACCAATGTTGGGTGGAAATGTCAAGGTTCAACATCAATGGGACAAATTTTGAGATAAAAACGCCCCCGTTGGACCAAACCCCAAGATTTTGGTCAATGGGGATGAATTTTTGGGATAAAAACGTCCCGATTGGGTGAAAAATCAACGTTGGCATCCAATGAGATGGATTTGTGGATAAAAATGCCCCAATGGGTGGAAAAGTCATTTGGTTGATAGGTCAATGTTCAACTCAATGGGGACAAATTTTGAGATAAAAACGCCCTCGTTGGACCAAACCCCAACATTTTGGTCAATGGGGATGAATTTTTGCGATGAAAACGTCTCAATTGGGTGAAAAATCAACGTTGGATGGAAAAGTCAAGGTTGGAACTCGACAGGGATGAGTTTTGGGATAAAAACGCTCCAATTGGACGGAAAAGTCAACTTTGGGTGGAAAAGCCAATATTGGACTTCAATGGGAACAAATTTTAGGATAAAAACACCCCAATTGGGTAGAAAAGTCAACGTTGGACATCAACGAGGATGGATTTGGAATAAAAATGCCCAGTTGGGTGGAAAAGCCAACGCTGGGCCTCAAGGGGGATGGATTTTTGGATAAAAACACCCAGTTGGGTGGAAAAGTCAAGATTCAACATCAATGGGACAAATTTCGGGATAAAACGCTCCCTTTGGACCAAACCCCAAGATTTTGGTCAATGGGGAAGAATTTTGGGGTAAAAACTCCCTAATTGTATGGAAAAGTCAATGTTGGACCTCAATGTGGATGAATTTGGGGTAAAAAGGCCCAGTTGGGTGGAAAAGCCAATGTTGGGTGGAAAAGTCAAGGTTCAACATCAATGGGACAAATTTTGGGATAAAAACGCCCCCGTTGGATCAAAACCCACGACTTTGGTCAATGGGGATGAATTTTTGGATAAAAACGCTCCAATTGGGTAGAAAAGTCAACGTTAAGTTTATGAGGATGGATTTGTGATGAAAAATGCCCCAATTGAGTGGAAAAGTCAGTGTTGGGTGGAAAGGTCAATGTTCAACATCAATGGGACAAATTTTGAGATAAAAACGCCCTCGTTGGACCAAACCCCAAGATTTTGGTCAATGGGGATGAATTTTGGGATAAAAACGCTCCAATTGGACGGAAAAGTCAACTTTGGGTGGAAAAGCCAATATTGGACTTCCATGGGGACAAATTTTAGGATTAAAACGCCCCAATTGGGTAGAAAAGTCAACGTCGGACATCAACGAGGATGGATTTGGAATAAAAATGCCCAGTTGGGTGGAAAGCCAACGCTGGGCCTCAAGGGGGATGGATTTTTGGATAAAAACACCCAGTTGGGTGGAAAAGTCAAGATTCAACATCAATGGGACAAATTTCGGGATAAAAACGCTCCCTTTGGACCAAACCCCAAGATTTTGGTCAATGGGAAGAATTTTGGGGTAAAAACTCCCTAATTGTATGGAAAAGTCAATGTTGGACCTCAATGGGGATGAATTTGGGGTAAAAAAGGCCCAGTTGGGTGGAAAAGCCAATGTTGGGTGGAAAAGTCAAGGTTCAACATCAATGGGACAAATTTTGGGATAAAAACGCCCCCGTTGGATCAAAACCCACGACTTTGGTCAATGGGGATGAATTTTGGTATAAAAACGCTCCATTTGGGTAGAAAAGTCAAAGTTGGGCATCAATGAGGATGGATTTGTGATAAAAATGCCCCAATTGGGTGGAAAAGTCAGTGTTGGGTGGAAAGGTCAATGTTCAACATCAATGGGACAAATTTTGAGATAAAAACGCCCCCGTTGGACCAAACACCAAGATTTTGGTCAATGGGGATGAATTTTGAGATAAAAACGCTCCATTTGGGTGAAAAAGTCAACGCTGGATGGAAAAATCAAGGTTGGATCTCAACAGGGATGTGTTTTAAGATAAAAACGCTACAATTGGATTCAAAAGTCAGCGTTGGGTGAAAAAGTCAATATTGGACCTCAACGGGGACAAATTTTGGGATAAAAACGCCCCCGTTGGACAAAACCGGAAGAGTTTGGTCAATGGGGATGAATTTTTGGGATAAAAACGTCCCAATTGGGTGAAAAAGTCAACGTTGGATAAAAAAGTCAAGGTTTGGATCTCAACCAGGGCATGAGTTTGGGATAAAAACGCTCCATTGGACGAAAAGTCAACGGTTGGGTGGAAAGCCAGATATTGGACTTCAATGGGGACAAATTTTAGGATAAAAACACCCCAATTGGGTAGAAAAGTCAACGTCGGACATCAACGAGGATGGATTTGGAATAAAAATGCCCAGTTGGGTGGAAAAGACAACGCTGGGCCTCAAGGGGGATGGATTTTTGGATAAAAACACCCAGTTGGGTGGAAAATTCAAGATTCAACATCAATGGGACAAATTTCGGGATAAAAACGCTCCCTTTGGACCAAACCCCAAGATTTTGGTCAATGGGGAAGAATTTTGGGGTAAAAACTCCCTAATTGTATGGAATAGTCAATGTTGGACCTCAATGGGGATGAATTTGGGGTAAAAAGGCCCAGTTGGGTGGAAAAGCCAATGTTGGGTGGAAAAGTCAAGGTTCAACATCAATGGGACAAATTTTGGGATAAAAACGCCCCCGTTGGATCAAAACCCACGACTTGGTCAATGGGGATGAATTTTTCGGATAAAAACGCTTCCAATTGGACGGAAAAGTCAACGTTGGGTGGAAAAGCCAATATTGGACTTTCATGGGGACAAATTTTAGGATAAAACGCCCCAATTGGGTAGAAAAGTCAACGTCGGACATCAACGAGGATGGATTTGGAATAAAAATGCCCAGTTGGGTGGAAAAGCCAACGCTGGGCCTCAAGGGGGATGGATTTTTGGATAAAAACACCCAGTTGGGTGGAAAAGTCAAGATCCAACATCAATGGGACAAATTTCGGGATAAAAACGCTCCCTTTGGACCAAACCCCAAGATTTTGGTCAATGGGGAAGAATTTTGGGGTAAAAACTCCCTAATTGTATGGAAAAGTCAATGTTGGACCTCAATGGGGATGAATTTGGGGTAAAAAGGCCCAGTTGGGTGGAAAGCCAATGTTGGGCGGAAAAGTCAAGGTTCAACATCAATGGGACAAATTTTGGGATAAAAACGCCCCCGTTGGATCAAAACCCACGACTTTGGTCAATGAAGATGAATTTTGGGATAAAAACGCTCCAATTGGGTAGAAAAGTCAAAGTTGGGCATCAATGAGGATGGATTTGTGATTAAAAATGCCCCAATTGGGTGGAAAAGTCAGTGTTGGGTGGAAAGGTCAATGTTCAACATCAATGGACAATTTTGAGATAAAAACGCCCCCGTTGGACAACCCAAGATTTTGCGTCAATGGGAGAATTTTGCGGATAAAACGCCTCTATTTGGGTAAAAAATCAACGCTGGATGAAAAATTCAGGTTGGATCTCAACAGATGAGTTAGGGATAAAAACGATCCAATGGATGGAAAATCAACGTTGGTGAAAAGGTCAATATTGGAACCTCAACGGGGAAAAATTTTGGGATAAAAACGCCCCCGTTGGACCAAACCGGAAGAGTTTGGTCAATGGGGATGAATTTTTGGGATAAAAACGTCCCATTTGGGTGAAAAAGTCAACGTTGGATAAAAAACTCAAGGTTGGATCTCAACAGGGATGAGTTTTGGGATAAAAACGCTCCAACTGGATGGAAAAGTCAACGTTGGGTGAAAAAGTCACTATTGGACTTAAATGGGGACAAATTTTAGGATAAAAACGCCCCAATTGGGTAGAAAAGTCAACGTCGGATATAAACGAGGATGGATTTGGAATAAAAATGCCCAGTTGGGTGGAAAAGACAACGCTGGGCCTCAAGGGGGATGGATTTTTGGATAAAAACACCCAATTGGGTGGAAAAGTCAAGATTCAACATCAATGGGACAAATTTCGGGATAAAAACGCTTCCTTTGGACCAAACCCCAAGATTTTGGTCAATGGGGAAGAATTTTGGGGTAAAAACTCCCTAATTGTATGGAAAAGTCAATGTTGGACCTCAATGGGGATGAATTTGGGGTAAAAAGGCCCAGTTGGGTGGAAAAGCCAATGTTGGGTGGAAAAGTCAATGTTCAACATCAATGGGACAAAATTTGGGATAAAAACGCCCCCGTTTGCGACCAAAAACCCCACGACTTGGCCAATGGGGATGAATTTTGGATAAAAATGCTCCCAATTGGGTAGAAAAGTCAACGTTAAGTTATGAGATGGATTTGGATAAAAATCCCCAATTGGTGGAAAAGTCAGTAGTTGGTGAACGGTCAATGTCACAATCAATGGGACAAATTTTGGATAAAACGCCCCCGTTGGACCAAACCCCAAGATTTTGGTCAATGGGCATGAAATTTTGGAATAAAAACGCTCCATTTGGGTAAAAAAAGTTCAACGTTGATGCGAAAAATCAGGTTGATCTAACAGGGATGAGTTTGGGATAAAACGATCCAATTGGGTGGAAAAGTCAGTGTTGGGTGGAAAGGTCAATGTTCAACATCAATGGGACAAATTTTGCGATAAAAACGCCCCCGTTGGACCAAACCCCAAGATTTTGGTCAATGGGGATGAATTTTGAGATAAAAACGCTCCATTTGGGTAAAAAAGTCAACGTTGGATGGAAAAGTCAAGGTTGGATCTCAACAGGGATGAGTTTTGGGATAAAAACCCTCCAATTGGACGGAAAAGTCAACGTTGGGTGGAAAAGCCAATATTGGACTTCAATGGGGACAAATTTTAGGATAAAAACGCCCCAATTGGGTAGAAAAGTCAACGTCGGAAATCAACGAGGATGGATTTGGAATTAAAATGCCCAGTTGGGTGGAAAAGACAAAGCTGGGCCTCAAGGGGGATGGATTTTTGGATAAAAACACCCAGTTGGGTGGAAAAGTCAAGATTCAACATCAATGGGACAAATTTCGGGATAAAAACGCTCCCTTTGGACCAAACCCAAGATTTTGGTCAATGGGGAAGAATTTGGGTTAAAACTCCCTAATTGTATGGAAAAGTCAATGTTGGACCTCAATGGGGATGAATTTGGGGTAAAAAGGCCCAGTTGGGTGGAAAAGCCAATGTTGGGTGGAAAAGTCAAGGTTCAACATCAATGGGACAAATTTTGGGATAAAAACGCCCCCGTTGGATCAAAACCAACGACTTTGGTCAATGGGGATGAATTTTGGGATAAAAATGCTCCAATTTGGTAGAAAAGTCAAAGTTGGGCATCAATGAGGATGGATTTGTGATAAAAATGCCCCAATTGGGTGGAAAAGCCAGTGTTGGGTGGAAAAGTCAATGTTCAACATCAATGGGACAAATTTTGAGATAAAAACGCCCCCGTTGGACCAAACCCCAAGATTTTGGTCAATGGGGATGAATTTTTGGGATAAAAATGCCCCAGTTGTATGAAAAAGTCAACATTGGATGGAAAATCAAGGTTGGAACTCGACAGGGATGAGTTTTGGGATAAAAACGCTCCAATTGGACGGAAAAGTCAACTTTGGGTGAAAAAGTCAATATTGACCTCAACGGGACAAATTTTGATAAAAACGCCTTCGCTGGACCAAAACCGGAAGAGTTTGGTCAATGGGATGAATTTTGGGATGAAAACGGGCCCCAATTGGGGTGCGAAAAGTCAACGTTGGATGGAAAAGTCAAGGTTGGAACCCGACAGGGATGAGTTTTGGGATAAAAACGCTCCAATTGGACGGAAAAGTCAACGTTGGGTGGAAAAGCCAATATTGGACTTCAATGGGGACAAATTTTAGGATAAAAACGCCCCAATTGGGTAGAAAAGTCAACGCCGGACATCAACGAGGATGGATTTGGAATAAAAATGCCCAGTTGGGTGGAAAAGACAACGCTGGGCCTCAAGGGGGATGGATTTTTTGATAAAAACACCCAGTTGGGTGGAAAAGTCAAGATTCAACATCAATGGGACAAATTTCGGGATAAAAACGCTCCCTTTGGACCAAACCCCAAGATTTTGGTCAATGGGGAAGAATTTTGGGGTAAAAACTCCCTAATTGTATGGAAAAGTCAATGTTGGACCTCAATGGGGATGAATTTGGGGTAAAAAGGCCCAGTTGGGTGGAAAAGCCAATGTTGGGTGGAAAAGTCAAGGTTCAACATCAATGGGACAAATTTTGGATAAAAACGCCCCCGTTGGATCAAAACCCACGACTTTGGTCAATGGGGATGAATTTTGGGATAAAAATGCTCCAATTGGGTAGAAAAGTCAAAGTTGGGTATCAATGAGGATGGATTTTTGATAAAAATGCCCCAATTGGGCGGAAAAGTCAGTGTTGGGTGGAAAGGTCAATGTTCAACATCAATGGGACAAATTTTGAGATTAAAACGCCCCCGTAGGACCAAACCCCAAGATTTTGGTCAATGGGGATGAATTTTGAGATAAAAACGCTCCATTTGGGTAAAAAAGTCAACGTTGGATGGAAAAATCAAGGTTGGATCTCCACAGGGATGAGTTTTGGGATAAAAACGCTCCAATTGGACGGAAAAGTCAACTTTGGGTGAAAAAGCCAATATTGGACTTCAATGGGGACAAATTTTAGGAAAAAAACGCCCCAATTGGGTAGAAAAGTCAACGTCGGACATCAACGAGGATGGATTTGGAATAAAAATGCCCAGTTGGGTGGAAAAGCAAACGCTGGGCCTCAAGGTGGATGGATTTTTGGATAAAAACACCCAGTTGGGTGGAAAAGTCAAGATTCAACATCAATGGGACAAATTTCGGGATAAAAACGATCCCTTTGGACCAAACCCCAAGTTTTTGGTCAATGGGGAAGAATTTTGGGGTAAAAACTGCCTAATTGTATGGAAAAGTCAATGTTGGACCTCAATGGGGATGAATTTGGGGTAAAAAGGCCCAGTGGGGTGGAAAAGCCAATGTTGGGTGGAAAAGTCAAGGTTCAACATCAATGGGACAAATTTTGGGATAAAAACGCCCCCGTTTGATCAAAACCAAAGACTTTGGCCAATGTGGATGAATTTTGGGATAAAAGTGCTCCAATTGGGTAGAAAAGTCAAGGTTAAGTTTACGAGGATGGATTTGTGATAAAAATGCCCCAATTGGGTGGAAAAGTCAGTGTTGGGTGGAAAGGTCAATGTTCAACATCAATGGGACAAATTTTGAGATAAAAACGCCCCCGTTGGACCAAACCCCAAGATATTGG
>JAVTVJ010003242.1:0-17381 GCA_034509425.1 Eopsaltria australis
TGGAGCGTTTTTATCCCAAAATTCATCCCCATTGGCCAAAGTCGTGGGTTTTGATCCAATGGGGGCGTTTTTATCCCAAAAATTTGTCCCATTGATGTTGAACCTTGACTTTTCCACCCAACATTGTCTTTTCCACCCAACTGGGCCTTTTTACCCCAAATTCATCCCCATTGAGGTCCAACATTGATTTTTCCATACAATTAGGGAGTTTTTACCCCAAAATTCTTCCCCATTGACCAAAATCTTGGGGTTTGGTCCAAAGCGAGCGTTTTTATCCCAAAATTTTTCCCATTGACATTGAACTATGACTCTTTCCACCCAACCAAGTGCTCCTATCCAAAAATCCATCCCCTTGGAGGCCCAAAGGTTATGTTCCTTTCCACCCAACTGGGCATTTTATTCCAAATCCATCCTCGTTGATGTCCTGGACGCTGACTTTTCTACCCAATTGGGCGCTTTATCCTAAAATTTGTCCCCATGGAAGTCCAATATTGGCTTTTTCACCTAACATTGACTTTTCGTCCAATTGGATCGTTTTTATCCCAAAACTCATCCCTTTGGAGATCCAACCTTGACTTTTCCATCCAGCGTTGACTTTTTCATCCAATTGGAGCGTTTTCATCCCAAAATTCATCCCCATTCACCAAAATTTGGGTTTTGGTCCAACGGGGGAATTTTTATCCCGAAATTTGTCCCCATTGAGGTCCAATATTGTGTTTTTTGCCCAATGTTGACTTTTCTACCATATTGGAGCATTTTTATCCCAAAATTCATCCCCATTGGCCAAAATGTTTGGTTTTGGTCCAACGGGGGCGTTTTTATCTCAAATTTTGTCCCATTGATGTTGAATCTTGACTTCTTCACGCAACATTGGCTTTTCCACACATCTGGGGCATTTTTATCCCAAAAATTCATCTTCATTGACCAAAGTCTTGGGTTTTGATCCAATGGGGGCGGTTTTATCCCAAAATTTGTCCCATTGATGTTGAACCTTGACTTTTCCACCCAACATTGGCTTTTCCACCCAACTGGGCCTTTTTACCCCAAATTCATCCCCATTGAGGTCCAACATTGACTTTTCCATACAATTAGGCAGTTTTTACCCCAAAATTCTTCCCCATTGACTAAAATCTTGGGGTTTGGTCCAAAGGGAGTGTTTTTATCCCGAAATTTGTCCCACTGATGTTGAATCTTGACTTTTCCACCCAACTGGGTGTTTTTATCCAAAAATCCATCCCCCTTGAGGCCCAGCGTTGGCTTTTCCACCCAACTGGGCATTTTTATTCCAAATCCATCCTCGCTGATGTCCGACGTTGACTTTTCTACCCAATTGGGGTGTTTTTATCCTAAAATTTGTCCTTATGGAAGTACAATATAGGCTTTTCCACCCAAAGTTGACTTTTCCGTCCAATTGGAGCGTTTTTATCCCAAAACTCATCCCTGTTGAGATCCAACCTTGACTTTTCCATCCAGCGTTGACTTTTTCATCCAATTGGAGCGTTTTCATCCCAAAATTCATCCCCATTGACCAAAATTTGGGTTTTGGTCCAACGGCGGCATTTTTATCCCAAAATTTGTCCCCATTGAGGTCCACATTGTGTTTCTTTCCACCCAATGCTGACTTTTCTACTCATAATATTGGAGCATTTTTATCCCAAAATTCATCCCCATTGACCAAAGTCGTGGGTTTTGATCCAACGGGGGCGTTTTTATCCCAAAATTTGTCCCATTGATGTTGAACCTTGACTTTTCCACATAACATTGTCTTTTCCACCCAACTGGGCCTTTTTACCCCAAATTCATCCCCATTGAGGTCCAACATTGACTTTTCCATACAATTAGGGTGTTTTTACCCCAAAATTCTTCCCTATTGACCAAAATCTTGGGGTTTGGTCCAAAGGGAGCGTTTTTATCCCAAAATTTGTCCCATTGATGTTGAATCTTGACTTTTCCACCCAACTGGGTGTTTTTATCCAAAAATCCATCCCGCTTGAGGCCCAGCGTTGTCTTTTCCACCCAACTGGGCATTTTTATTCCAAATCCATCCTCGTTGATGTCCGACGTTGACATTTCTACCCAATTGGGGCATTTTTATCCCAAAATTTGTCCCCATGGAAGTCCAATATTGGCTTTTCCACCCAAAGTTGACTTTTCCGTCCAATTGGAGCGTTTTTATCCGAAAACTCATCCCTGTCGAGTTCCAACCTTGACTTTTCCCTCCAACGTTGACTTTTTCACCCAATTGGGACGTTTTTATCCCAAAAATTCATCCCCATTGACATACTCTTCCGGTTTGGTCCAACGGGGGAGTTTTTATCCCGAAATTTTTCCCATTGACATTGAACATTGACTTTTCCACCCAACATTGGCTTTCCTACCCAACTCGGCCTTTTTCCCAAAAAGTCATCCTTGTTGATTTCCAACCTTGACTTTTCTACCCAATGGGAGCATTTTTACCCCAAAATTCTTCCCCATTGACCAAAGTCTTGGGGTTTGGTCCAACGGGGGCATTTTTATCCCAAAATTTTTCCCTATTGAAGTCCAATATTGAGTTTTCCACACAATGTTGACTTTTCCGTCCAATTGGAGCATTTTTGTCCCAAGAATTCATCCCCATTGACCAGAATGTTGGGTTTTGGACCAACGAGGGCGTTTTTATCCCAAAATTTGACCCATTGACTTTGAACATTGACTTTTTCTCCCAACATTGACTTTTCCGTCCAATTGGGGTGGTTTTATCCCAAAATTCATCCCCATTGACCAAAATGTTAGGGTTTGGTCCAACGGGGGCGTTTTTATCCTGAAATTTGTCCCCATTGAGGTCCAATATTGGCTTTTCCACCCCATGTTGGATTTTCCGTCGAATTGGAGCGCTTTTATCCCAAAACTCATCCCTGTTGAGTTCCAACCTTGACTTTTCCATCCAACGTTGACTTTTTTACCCAATTGGGGCGTTTTCATCCCAAAATTCACCCCCATTGACCAAAATCTTGGGCTCTTGCAGGATGCTTTTTATCCCAAAAATTTGGTCCCTACTGAGGTCCAATATTGGAGTTTCACCCAATGCTGATCTCCTTCATCCAATTGCTGCTTTTATCCCAAAACTCATCCCTTGCTGAGATCCAACCTTGACTCTCCATCCAACGTTGACTTTTTCACCCAAAATGGAGCGTTTTATTCCTCAAATTCATCCCTATTGACCAAAAATCTTGGGGTTTGGTCCAACGGTGGCGTTTTTATCCCGAAATTTGTCCCCATTGAGGGTCCAATATTGGCTTTTCCACCCAATGTTGAATTTTCCGTCCAATTGGAGCGCTTTTATCCCAAAACTCATTCCTGTTGAGTTCCAACCTTGACTTTTCCATCCAACGTTGACTTTTCCGTCCAATTGGGGCGTTTTTATCCCAAAATTCACCCCCATTGACCAAAATCTTGGGTTTTGGTAGGATGGGGGCGTTTTTATCCTAAAATTTGTCCCCATTGAGGTCCAATATTGAGTTTTCCACCTAACGTTGACTTTTCCATCCAATTGGAGCGTTTTCATCCCAAAATTCATCCCCATTGACCAAATCTTAAGCTTGGTCCAAACGGGGGCTTATTCCAAAAATTTGTCCCATTGATGTTGAACATTGACCTTTCCACCCCTAACAATTGGACTTTTTCCAAATTCAATTAGGTGCATTTTCTTTATCACAAATCCATCCTCATAAACTTAACGTTGACTTTTCTACCCAATTGGAGCATTTTTATCCCAAAATTCATCCCCATTGAGCAAAGTCGTGGGTTTTGATCCAACGGGGGCGTTTTTATCCCAAAATTTGTCCCATTGATGTTGAACCTTGACTTTTCCACCCCACATTGGCTTTTCCACCCAACTGGGCCTTTTTACCCCAAATTCATCCCCATTGAGGTCCAACATTGACTTTCCCATACAATTAGGCAGTTTTTACCCCAAAATTCTTCCCCATTGACCAAAATCTTGGGGTTTGGTCCAAAGGGAGTGTTTTTATCCCGAAATTTGTCCCATTGATGTTGAATCTTGACTTTTCCACCCAACTGGGTGTCTTTATCCAAAAATCCATCCCCCTTGAGGCCCAGCGTTGGCTTTTCCACCCAACTGGGCATTTTTATTCCAAATCCATCCTCGTTGATGTCCGACGTTGACTTTTCTACCCAATTGGGGCGTTTTTATCCTAAAATTTGTCCCATGGAAGTCCAATATTGGCTTTTCCACCCAAAGTTGACTTTTCCATCTCAATTGGAGTATGTTTTTATCCCAAACTCATCCTGTCGAGTTCCAACCTTGACTCCTTTTCCATCCAACGTTGACTTTTTTCACCCAATTGGGGATGTTTTTATCCTGTACCCATCCCTATTGACATACTCTTTCCGGTTATCCAACGGGGAGCTTTTATCCTAAATTTTTCTTCATCGACATTGAACATTAATTTCTTTTCCACGCAACATGGCTTTCCCACCCAACTGGGCCTTTTTACTCAAAAATTCATCCTTTGTTGATTTCCAACCTGACTTTTCTACCCAATTACATTTTTACCTCAAAAATTCTTCCCATTGACCAAAGTCTTGGGTTTTGTTCCAACGGGGGCGTTCTTATTCCGAAATTTTTCCCATTGAAGTCCAATATTGAGTTTTCCACCCAATGTTGACTTTTCCGTCAAATTGGAGCATTTTTATCCCAAAAATTCATCCCCATTGACCAGAATGTTGGGTTTTGGACCAACGAGGGCGTTTTTATCCCAAAATTTGACCCATTGACGTTGAACATTGACTTTTTCTCCCAACATTGACTTTTCCGTCCAATTGGGGTGGTTTTATCCCAAAATTCATACCCATTGACCAAAATGTTGGGGTTTGGTCCAACGGGGGCGTTTTTATCCCGAAATTTGTCCCCATTGAGGTCCAATATTGGCTTTTCCACCCCATGTTGGATTTTCCGTCCAATTGGAGCGCTTTTATCCCAAAACTCATCCCTGTTGAGTTCCAACCTTGACTATCCATCCAACGTTGACTTTTCCACCCAATTGGGGCGTTTTAGTCCCAAAATTCACCTCCATTGACCAAAATCTTGGGTTTTGGTAGGATGGGGGCGTTTTTATCCTAAAATTTGTCCCCATTGAGGTCCAATATTGAGTTTTCCACCCAACGTTGACTTTTCCATCCAATGAGCGCTTATCCTAAATTCTTCCCCATTGACCAAAATGTTGGGGTTTGGTCCAACGTGGGCGTTTTTATCTCAAAATTTGTCCCATTGATGTTGAACATTGACCTTTCCACCCAACACTGACTTTTCCGCCCAATTGGGGCATTTTATCACAAATCCATCCTCATTGATGCCCAACTTTGACTTTTCTACCCAAATGGAGCGTTTTTATCCCAAAAGTCATCCCCATTGACCAAAGTCTTTGGTTTTGATCCAACGGGGGCGTTTTTATCCCAAAATTTGTCCCATTGATGTTGAACCTTGACTTTTCCACCCAACATTGGCTTTTCCACCCAACTTGGCCTTTTTACACCAAATTCATCCCCATTGAGGTCCAACATTGACTTTTCCATACAATTAGGGAGTTTTTACCCCAAAATTCTTCCCCATTGACCAAAATCTTGGGCTTTGGTCCAAAGGGAGCGTTTTTATCCCAAAATTTGTCCCATTGATGTTGAATCTTGACTTTTCCACCCAACTGGGTGTTTTTATCCAAAAATCCATCCACCTTGAGGCCCAGCGTTGTCTTTTCAACCCAACTGGGCATTTTTATTCCAAATCCATCCTCGTTGATGTCCGACGTTGACTTTTCTACCCAATTGGGGCGTTTTTATCCTAAAATTTGTCCCATGGAAGTCCAATATTGGCTTTTCCACCCAAAGTTGACTTTTCCGTCCAATTGGAGCGTTTTTATCCCAAAACTCATCCCTGTTGAGTTCCAACTTTGACTTTTCCATCCAACGTTGACTTTTTCACCCAATTGGGACGTTTTTATCCCAAAAATTCATCCCCATTGACATACTTTCCGTTTAACTAACGGGAGTTTTTATCCCAAATTTTTCCCCATTGACATTGAATATTGACTTTTCCACCCAAGCATTATTTTTCCACCCAACTCCTTTTTACCCAAAAATACATCCTTGTTGATTTCAACCTTGACATTTTCACCCAACTGGGGCGTTTTTATCCCAAAATTCTTTCCCATTGACCAAAGTCTTGGGGTTTGGTCCAACGGGGGCATTTTTATCCCAAATTTTTTCCCCATTGAAGTCCAATATTGAGTTTTCCACCTAATGTTGACTTTTCCGTCCAATTGGAGCATTTTTATCCCAAAAATTCATCCCCATTGACCAGAATGTTGGGTTTTGGACCAACGAGGGCGTTTTTATCCCAAAATTTGACCCATTGACGTTGAACATTGACTTTTTCTCCCAACATTGACTTTTCCGTCCAATTGGGGTGTTTTTATCCCAAAATTCATCCCCATTGACCAAAACGTTGGGTTTGGTCCAACGGGGGCGTTTTTATCCCAAAATTTGTCCCCATTGAGGTCCAATATTGGCTTTTCCACCCAATGTTGAATTTTCCGTCCAATTTGAGCGCTTTTATCCCAAAACTCATCCCTGTTGAGTTCCAACCTTGACTTTTCCATCCAACGTTGACTTTTTGACCCAATTGGGGCATTTTCATCCCAAAATTCACCCCCATTGACCAATATCTTGGGTTTAGGTGGGATGGGGACGTTTTTATCCCAAAATTTGTCCCCATTGAGGTCCAATATTGAGTTTTCCACCCAACGTTGACTTTTCCATCCAATTGGAGCTGCTTTTTATCCCAAAACTCATCCTCGTTAGGATCCAACCTTGACTTCTTTCCATCCAACGTTGACTTTTTCACCCAAAATGGAGCGTTTTATCTGTACCCGTCCCCACACCCAAAAATCTTGGGGTTTTGGTCCAACGGGGCGTTTTTATCCCTAAATTTTGTCCCCATTGAGGTCCAATATTGAGTTTTCCACCCAATGTTGAATTTTCCGTCCAATTGGAGCGTTTTTATCCCCAAAACTCATCCCTGTTGAGTTCCAACCTTGACTTTTCCATCCAACGTTGACTTTTTCACCCAATTGGGGCGTTTTCATCCCAAAATTCACCCCCATTGACCAAAATCTTAGGTTTTGGTAGGATGGGGGCGTTTTTATCCTAAAATTTGTCCCCATTGAGGTCCAATATTGAGTTTTCCACCCAACGTTGACTTTTCCATCCAATTGGAGCGTTTTTATCCCAAAATTCATTCCCATTGACCAAAATCTTGGGGTTTGGTCCAACGGGGGCGTTTTTATCTCAAAATTTGTCCCATTGATGTTGAACATTGACCTTTCCACCCAACACTGACTTTTCCACCCAATTAGGGCATTTTTATCACAAATCCATCCTCATAAACTTAACGTTGTCTTTTCTACCCAATTGGAGCGTTTTTATCCCCAAATTCATCCCCATTGACCAAAGTCGTGGGTTTTGATCCAACGGGAGCGTTTTTATCCCAAAATTTGTCCCATTGATGTTGAACCTTGACTTTTCCACCCAACATTGGCTTTTCCACCCAGCTGGGCCTTTTTACCCCAAATTCATCCCCATTGAGGTCCAACATTGACTTTTCCATACAATTAGGGAGTTTTTACCCCAAAAAGTCTTCCCCATTGACCAAAATCTTGGGGTTTGGTCCAAAGGGATCGTTTTTATCCCGAAATTTGTCCCATTGATGTTGAATCTTGACTTTTCCACCCAACTGGGTGTCTTTATCCAAAAATCCATCCCCCTTGAGGCCCAGCGTTGGCTTTTCCACCTTTTCTACCCAATTGGGCATTTTTATCCTAAAATTTGTCCCATGGAATCCGATATTGGCTTTTTCACCCAAAGTTGACTTTTCCGTCCAATTGGAGCGTTTTTATCCCAAAACTCATCCCTGTTGAGATCCAACCTTGACTTTTCCATCCAGCGTTGACTTTTTCATCCAATTGGAGCGTTTTCATCCCAAAATTCATCCCCATTGACCAAAATTTGGGTTTTGGTCCAACGGGGGAATTTTTATCCCGAAATTTGTCCCCATTGACGTCCAATATTGTGTTTTTTGCCCAACGTTGACTTTTCTACCATATTGGAGCATTTTTATCCCAAAATTCATCCCCATTGACCAAAATGTTTGGTTTTGGTCCAACGGGGGCGTTTTTATCTCAAATTTTGTCCCATTGATGTTGAATCTTGACTTCTTCACCCAACATTGGCTTTTCCACACAACTGGGGCATTTTTATCCCAAAAATTCATCTTCATTGACCAAAATCTTGGGGTTTGGTCCAACGGGGGCGTTTTTATCCCAAAATTTGTCCCATTGATGTTGAACCTTGACTTTTCCACCCAACATTGGCTTTTCCACCCAACTGGGACTTTTTACCCCAAATTCATCCCCATTGAGGTCCAACATTGACTTTTCCATACAATTAGGCAGTTTTTACCCCAAAATTCTTCCCCATTGACCAAAATCTTGGGGTTTGGTCCAAAGGGAGCGTTTTTATCCCGAAATTTGTCCCATTGATGTTGAATCTTGACTTTTCCACCCAACTGGGTGTTTTTATCCAAAAAATCCATCCCCCTTGAGGCCCAGCGTTGGCTTTTCCACCCAACTGGGCATTTTTATTCCAAATCCATCCTCGTTGATGTCCGACGTTGACTTTTCTACCCAATTGGGGCGTTTTTATCCTAAAATTTGTCCCCATGGAAGTCCAATATTGGCTTTTCCACCCAAAGTTGACTTTTCCGTCCAATTGGAGCGTTTTTATCCCAAAACTCATCCCTGTTGAGATCCAACCTTGACTTTTCCATCCAACGTTGACTTTTTCACCCAATTGGGACGTTTTTATCCCAAAAATTCATCCCCATTGACATACTCTTCGGGTTTGGTCCAATGGGGGAGTTCTTATCCCGAAATTTTTCCCATTGACATTGAACATTGACTTTTCCACCCCAACACTGACTTTTCCATGAATTGGGGCATTTTTATCACAGAATCCATCCTTATTGATGCTAACTTTGACTTTTCTACCCAAATGGGCGTTTTATCCCAAAATTCATCTTCATTGACCAAAGTGGTGGGTTTTGATAGCAGGCGTTTTATCCCAAAATTTGTCCCATTGATGTTGAACCTTGACTTTTCCACCAACATTGGCTTTCCACTAACTGGGCCTTTTTACCCAATTCATCCCCATTGAGGTCCAACATTGACTTTTCCATACAATTAGGCACTTCCCCATTGACAAAAATCTTGGGTTTGGTCCAATTTTTATCAATTTGTCCCATTGATGTTGAATCTTGACTTTTCCACCCAACTGGGTGTTTTATCAAAAAATCCATCCCCCTTGAGGCCCAGCGTTGTCTTTTCCACCCAACTGGGCATTTTTATTCCAAATCCATCCTCGTTGATGTCCGACGTTGACTTTTCACCTAATTGGGGCGTTTTAATCCTAAAATTTGTCCCCATGGAAGTCCAATATTGGCTTTTCCACCCAAAGTTGACTTTTCCGTCCAATTGGAGCGTTTTTATCCCAAACTCTCCCTGTTGAATCCAACCTTGACTTTTCCATCCAACGTTGACTTTTTCACCCAATTGGACGTTTTTATCCCAAAAATTCATCCCCATTGACATACTCTTCGGTTTGGTCCAACGGGGGCGTTTTTATCCCAAAATTTGTCCCCGTTGAGGTCCAACATTGACTTTTTCACCCAACGTTGACTTTTCCGTCCAATTGGAGCGTTTTTATCTCAAACCTCATCCCTGTTGGGATCCAACCTTGACTTTTCCATCCAGCGTTGACTTTTTCACCCAACTGGAGCGTTTTTATCCCAAAATTCATCGCCATTGACCAAAGTCTTCCGGTTTGGTCAAACGGGGGCGTTTTTATCCCGAAATTTTTCCCATTGACATTGAACATTGACTTTTCCACCCAACATTGGCTTTCCCACCCAACTGGGACTTTTACCCAAAAATTCATCCTTGTTGAGTTCCAGCCTTGACTTTTCTACCCAATTGGAGCGTTTTTACCCCAAAATTCTTCCCCATTGAACAAAGTCTTGGGGTTTGGTCCAACGGGGGCGTTTTTATCCCAAAATTTTTCCCCCTTGAAGTCCAATATTGACTTTTCCACCCAATGTTGACTTTTCCGTTCAATTGGAGCATTTTTATCCCAAAATTCATCCCCATTGACCAAAATGTTGGGGTTTGGTAGGATGGGGGCGTTTTTATCCCAAAATTTGTCCCCATTGAGGTCCAATATTGGCTATTCCACCCAATGTTGAATTTTCCGTCCAATTGGAGCGTTTTTATCCCAAAACTCATCCCTGTCGAGATCCAACCTTGACTTTTCCATCCAACGTTGACTTTTTCACCCAATTGGGGCGTTTTCATCCCAAAATTCATCCGCATTGACCAAAATCTTGGGTTTTGGTAGGATGGGGGCGTTTTTATCCTAAAATTTGTCCCCATTGAGGTCCAATATTGAGTTTTCCACCCAACGTTGACTTTTCCATCCAATTGGAGCGTTTTTATCCCAAAACTAATCCCTGTTGAGATCCAACCCTGACTTTTCCATCCAACGTTGACTTTTTCACCCAAATGGAGCGTTTTTATCTCAAAATTCATCCCCATTGACCAAAATCTTGGTGTTTGGTCCAAGGGGGGCGTTTTTATCCCGAAATTTGTCCCCATTGAGGTCCAATATTGGCTTTTCCACCCAATGTTGAATTTTCCGTCCAATTGGAGCGCTTTTATCCCAAAACTCATCCCTGTTGAGTTCCAACCTTGACTTTTCCATCCAACGTGACTTTTCCGTCCAATTGGGGCGTTTTTATCCCAAAATTCACCCGCATTGACCAAAATCTTGGGTTTTGGTAGGATGGGGGCCTTTTTATCCTAAAATTTGTCCCCACTGAGGTCCAATATTGGGTTTTCCACCCAACGTTGACTTTTCCATCCAATTGGAGCGTTTTTATCCCAAAATTCATCCCCATTGACCAAAATCTTGGGGTTTGGTCCAACGGGGGCGTTTTTATCTCAAAATTTGTCCCATTGATGTTGAACATTGACCTTTCCACCCAACACTGACTTTTCCACCCAATTGGGGCATTTTTATCACAAATCCATCCTCATAAACTTAACGTTGTCTTTTCTACCCAATTGGAGCATTTTTATCCCAAAATTCATCCCCATTGACAAAGTCGTGGGTTTTGATCCAACGGGGGCGTTTTTATCCCAAAATTTGTCCCATTGATGTTGAACCCTAACTTTTCCACCCAACATTGACTTTTCCACCCAACTGGGCCTTTTTACCCCAAATTCATCCCCATTGAGGTCCAACATTGACTTTTCCATACAATTAGGGAGTTTTTACCCCAAAATTCTTCCCCATTGACCAAAATCTTGGGGTTTGGTCCAAAGGGAGCGTTTTTATCCCGAAATTTGTCCCATTGATGTTGAATCTTGACTTTTCCACCCAACTGGGTGTTTTTATCCAAAAAATCCATCCCCCTTGAGGCCCAGCGTTGGCTTTTCCACCCAACTGGGCATTTTTATTCCAAATCCATCCTCGTTGATGTCCGACGTTGACTTTTCTACCCAATTGGGGTGTTTTTATCCTAAAATTTGTCCCCGTTGAAGTCCAATATTGGCTTTTTCACCCAACATTGACTTTTCCGTCCAATTGGAGCGTTTTTATCCCAAAACTCATCCCTGTTGAGATCCAACCTTGACTTTTCCATCCAGCGTTGACTTTTTCATCCAATTGGAGCGTTTTCATCCCAAAATTCATCCCCATTGACCAAAATCTTGGGGTTTGGTCCAACGGGGGAATTTTTATCCCGAAATTTGTCCCCATTGAGGTCCAATATTGTGTTTTCCGCCCAACGTTGACTTTTCTACCATATTGGAGCATTTTTATCCCAAAATTCATCCCCATTGGCCAAAATGTTGGGTTTTGGTCCAACGGGGGCGTTTTTATCTCAAAATTTTGTCCCATTGATGTTGAATCTTGACTTCTTCACCCAACATTGGCTTTTCCACACAACTGTGGCATTTTTATCCCAAAAATTCATCCCCATTGACCAAAGTCGTGGGTTTTGATCCAATGGGGGCGTTTTTATCCAAAATTTGTCCCATTGATGTTGAACCTTGACTTTTCCACCCAACATTGGCTTTTCCACCCAACTGGGCCTTTTTACCCCAAATTCATCCCCATTGAGGTCCAACATTGACTTTTCCATACAATTAGGGAGTTTTTACCCCAAAATTCTTCCCCATTGACCAAAATCTTGGGGTTTGGTCCAAAGGGATCGTTTTTATCCCGAAATTTGTCCCATTGATGTTGAATCTTGACTTTTCCACCCAACTGGGTGTTTTTATCCAAAAATCCATCCCCCTTGAGGCCCAGTGTTGTCTTTTCCACCCAACTGGGCATTTTTATTCAAAATCCATCCTCGTTGATGTCCTACGTTGACTTTTCTACCCAATTGGAGTGTTTTTATCCTAAAATTTGTCCCCATGGAAGTCCAATATTGGCTTTTTCACCCAACATTGACTTTTCCGTCCAATTGGATCGTTTTTATCCCAAAACTCATCCCTGTTGAGATCCAACCTTGACTTTTCCATCCAGCGTTGACTTTTTCATCCAATTGGAGCGTTTTCATCCCAAAATTAATCCCCATTAACCAAAATTTGGGTTTTGGTCCAACGGGGGCGTTTTTATCCCGAAATTTGTCCCCATTGAGGTCCAATATTGTGTTTTCCGCCCAACGTTGACTTTTCAATCCAATTGGAGCATTTTTATCCCAAAATTCATCCCCATTGGCCAAAATGTTGGGTTTTGGTCCAACGGGGGTGTTTTTATCTCAAATTTTGTCCCATTGATGTTGAATCTTGACTTCTTCACCCAACATTGGCTTTTCCACACAACTGGGGCATTTTTATCCCAAAAATTCATCCCCATTGACCAAAATCTTGGGGTTTGGTCCAACGGGGGCGTTTTTATCTCAAAATTTGTTCCCATTGATGTTGAACATTGACTTTTCCACCCAACACTGACTTTTCCACCCAATTGGGGCATTTTTATCACAAATCCATCCTCATTGATGCCCAACGTTTGACTTTTCTACCCAATTGGAGCATTTTAATCCCAAAATTCATCCCCATTGACCAAAGTCGTGGGTTTTGATCCAATGGGGGCGTTTTTATCCCAAAATTTGTCCCATTGATGTTGAACCTTGACTTTTCCACCCAACATTGGCTTTTTCACCCAACTGGGCCTTTTTACCCCAAATTCATCCCCATTGAGGTCCAACATTGACTTTTCCATACAATTAGGGAGTTTTTACCCCAAAATTCTTCCCCATTGACCAAAATCTTGGGGTTTGGTCCAAAGGGAGCGTTTTTATCCCGAAATTTGTCCCATTGATGTTGAATCTTGACTTTTCCACCCAACTGGGTGTTTTTATCCAAAAATCCATCCCCCTTGAGGCCCAGTGTTGTCTTTTCCACCCAACTGGGCATTTTTATTCCAAATCCATCCTCGTTGATGTCCGACGTTGACTTTTCTACCCAATTGGGGTGTTTTTATCCTAAAATTTGTCCCCATGGAAGTCCAATATTGGCTTTTCCACCCAAAGTTGACTTTTCCGTCCAATTGGAGCGTTTTTATCCCAAAACTCATCCCTGTTGAGATCCAACCTTGACTTTTCCATCCAACGTTGACTTTTTCACCCAATTGGGACGTTTTTATCCCAAAAATTCATCCCCATTGACATACTCTTCCGGTTTGGTCCAACGGGGGAGTTTTTATCCTGAAATTTTTCCCATTGACATTGAACACTGACTTTTCCACCCAACATTGGCTTTCCCACCCAACTGGGCCTTTATACCCAAAATTCACCCTTGTTCATTTCCAACCTTGACTTTTCTACCCAATTGGAGCATTTTTACCCCAAAATTCTTCCCCATTGACCAAAGTCTTGGGGTTTGGTCCAACAGGGGCATTTTTATCCCAAAATTTTTCCCCATTGAAGTCCATATTGAGTTTTCCACCCAATGTTGACTTTTCCGTCCAATTGGAGCATTTTTATCCCAAAAATTCATCCCCATTGACCAGAATGTTCGGTTTTGGACCAACGAGGGCGTTTTTATCCCAAAATTTGACCCATTGAGGTTGAACATTGACTTTTTCTCCCAACATCGACTTTTCCGTCCAATTGGGGTGGTTTTATCCCAAAATTCATCCCCATTGACCAAAATGTTAGGGTTTGGTCCAACGGGGGCGTTTTTATCCTGAAATTTGTCCCCATTGAGGTCCAATAATGGCTTTTCCACCCAATGTTGCATTTTCCGTCCAATTGGAGCGCTTTTATCCCAAAACTCATCCCTGTTGAGTTCCAACCTTGACTTTTTCATCCAACGTTGACTTTTTCATCCAATTGGGGCGTTTTCATCCCAAAATTCACCCCCATTGACCAAAATCTTGGGTTTTGGTAGGATGGGGACGTTTTTATCCTAAAATTTGTCCCCATTGAGGTCCAATATTGAGTTTTCCACCGCAACGTTGACTTTTCCATCCGAATTGAGCGTTTTTATCCCAAAACCTCCATCCCTTTGAGATCCAACGCCTGACTTTTCCATCGCAACGTTGACTTTTTCACCCAAATGGATGGCGGTTTTTATCTCAAAATTCATCCCCATTGACCAAATTGTTGGGTTTTGGTCCAATGGGGGCTTTTTTATCCCTAAATTTGTCCCCATTGATGTCCAATATTGTCTTTTCCACCCAATGTTGACTTTTCCGTCCAATTGGAGCGCTTTTATCCCAAAACTCATCCCTGTTGAGTTCCAACCTTGACTTTTCCATCCAACGTTGACTTTTTCACCCAATTGGGGCGTTTTCATCCCAAAATTCACCCCATTGACCAAAATCTTGGGGTTTGGTCCAACGGGGGCGTTTTAATCCTAAAATTTGTCCCATTGATGTTGAACATTGACCTTTCCACCCAACACTGACTTTTCCACCCAATTGGAGCATTTTTTAATCCCAAACTCATCCCTGTTGAGATCCAAGCCTGACTTTTCCATCCACTTGAAACTTTTCAACCCAAATGGAGAGCGTTTTTTATCTCAAAATTCATCCCCATTGACCAAAATCTTGGTGTTTGGTCAACGGGGGCGTTTTTTATCCGCGAAATTTGTCCCCATTGAGGTCCAATATTGAGTTTTCCACCCAACGTTGACTTTTCCATCCAATTGGAGCGTTTTATCCCAAAACTCATCCCTGTTGAGATCCAACCTTGACTTTTCCATTCAACGTTGACTTTCACCAACTGGGGCGTTTTTATTCCAAATTCACCGCAATTGACCAAAATCTTGGGTTTTGGTAGGATGGGGCCTTTCTATCTAAAATTTGTCGCCATTGAGGTCCAATATTATTGGCTTTTCCACCCACCGTTGACTTTTCCGTCCAATTGGAGCGTTTTTATCCCAAAATTCATCCCCATTAACCAAAATCTTGGGGTTTGGTCCAACGGGGGCGTTTTTATCTCAAAATTTGTCCCATTGATGTTGAACATTGACCTTTCCACCCAACACTGACTTTTCCACCCAATTGGGGCATTTTTAATCACAAATCCATCCTCATAAACTTAACGTTGACTTTTCTACCCAATTGGAGCGTTTTTATCCCAAAATTCATCCCCATTGACCAAAGTCGTGGGTTTTGATCCAACGGGCGGCGTTTTTATCCAAAATTTGTCCCATTGATGTTGAACCTTGACTTTTCCACCCAACATTGGCTTTCCACCCAACTGGGCCTTTTACCCCAAATCATCCCCATTTAGTCCAACATGACTTCCATACAATTATGGGAGTTTTACCCCAAAATTCTTCCCCATTGACCAAAATCTTGGGTTTGGTCCAAAGGAGACGTTTTTATCCCGAAATTTGTCCCCATTGATGTGAAATCTTGACTTTTCACCCAACTGGTGTTTATCCAAAAATCCATCCCCCTTTGAGCGCCCAGCGTGCTTTTCCCACCCAACTGGGCATTTTTATTCCAAATCAATCCTCGTTGATGTCCGACGTTGACTTTTCGACCCAATTGGGGCATTTTTATCCTAAAATTTGTCCCCGTTGAAATGCAACATTGGCTTTTCCACCCAAAGTTGACTTTTCCGTCCAATTGGAGCGTTTTTATCCCAAAACTCATCCCTATTGAGATCCAACCTTGACTTTTTATCCAGCGTTGACTTTTTCACCCAATTGGGACGTTTTTAATCCAAAATTCATCCCCATTGACAAAACTCTTCCGGTTTGGTCCAACGGGGGCGTTTTTATCCCAAAATTTGTCCCCGTTGAGGTCCAATATTGACTTTTTCAACCAACGTTGCCTTTTCCATCCAATTGGATCGTTTTTATCCCAAAACTCATCCCTGTTGAGATCCAACCTTGGTTTTTTCCATCCAGCGTTGACTTTTTTACCCAAATGGAGCGTTTTTATCACAAAATTCATCCCCATTGACCAAAATCTTGGGGTTTGGTCCAAAGGGGGCGTTTTTATCTCAAAATTTGTCCCATTGATGTTGAACATTGACCTTTCCACGCAACACTGACTTTTCCACCCAATTGGGGCATTTTTATCACAAATCCATCCTCATTGATGCCCAACTTTGACTTTTCTACCCAATTGGAGCGTTTTTATCCCCAAATTCATCTTCATTGACCAAAGTCGTGGGTTTTGATCCAACGGGGGCGTTTTTATCGCAAAATTTGTCCCATTGATGTTGAACCTTGACTTTTCCACCCAACATTGGCTTTTCCACCCAACTGGGCCTTTTTACCCCCAATTCATCCCCATTGAGGTCCAACATTGACTTTTCCATACAATTAGGGAGTTTTTACCACAAAATTCTTCCCCATTGACAAAAATTGCTGGGTTTGGTCAAAGGAGCGTTTTATCCGACATTTTTGTTCATTTGATGTTGAATCTTGACTTTTCCACCCAACTGGGTGTTTTTATCCAAAAATCCATCCCCCTTGAGGCCCAGCGTTGGCTTTCCACCCAACTGGGCATTTTTATTCCAAATCCATCCTCGTTGATGTCCGACGTTGACTTTTCTACCCAATTGGGGCGTTTTTATCCTAAAATTTGTCCCCATTGAAATTCAATATTGGCTTTTCCACCCAAAGTTGACTTTTCCGTCAAATTGGAGCGTTTTTATCACAAAACTCATCCCTGTCGAGTTCCAACCTTGACTTTTCCATCCAACGTTGACTTTTTCACCCAATTGGGACGTTTTTATCACAAAA
>JAVTVJ010003244.1:0-29044 GCA_034509425.1 Eopsaltria australis
AACCCGTGACCCTAAACCTAACCCTAACCCTAACCATACCCATAACCCGTGACCCTAACCCTAACCCGTGACCCTAACTCGTGACCCTAACCTCTTACCTTTACACTAACTAGTGACCCTAACCCATGACCTTAACCCGTGACCCTAAACCGTGACCTTAAGCTTAACCCTAACCCTACCCCTAACCCTAACCCTACCCCTAACCCTAACCCTAACCCTAACCCTAACCCTTACCCTTACTGTACCCGAAATGCGTGACCCTAACCCTAACCCTAACCCGTGACCGTAACCCTAACCCTCACCCTAACCCTAACCCAAACTTGCGACCGTAACCTTAAGCCTAACCCTAACCATAACCCTAACCCGTGACTATAACACTAACCCTAACCCGTGATCCTAACCTGTGACCCTAACCTTAACCCAAACCCTAACCCGTGACCTTAACTCAAACCCGTGACCCTAATCCGTGACCCTAACCTGTGACCCTAACCTTAACCCGTGACCGTAACCCGAACCCGTGACCCTAACCCTAACTCGTAACCCTAACTCGCAACGCTAACCATAACCCTAACCCCTAACCCTAAACGCTAACCCTAACCCTAACCCGTGAGTATAACCCTAACCCTAACCGGGGACCCTAACCCTAGCCCTAACCGTAAAGCTTAAAGCTAACGCTAACCCTAACTTTAAACCCTAACCCTAACCCTAACCCTAACCCTAAACCCTAACCCAAACCCTAAACCTAACCCTAAACCGTGACACTAACCTTAACCCGTGACCCTAAACCGTGACTCTATCCCAAACCCTTACTCGAACCCTAACTTCTGACCCTAAGCCTAAGCTGTGACCCAAACCCTAAACCCTAAACCTAACCCTAACCCTTACCCGTGACCTTAACCATAACCCAACCCTAACCTGTGACCCTAACCCTAACCCAAGACCCTAACTCGTGACCCTAACCCATGACCTTAACCCTAACCCGTGACCTTAACCCTATCCCGTGACCCTAACCCTAAGCCTAACCCTAACACTAACCCTAACACAAAACCTGGGCCCTAACTCTAACCCGTCACCCTAACCAAAACCATAACCCCTAACCCTAACCCTAACCCCTAACCCTAAACCCTAACCCGTGACTATAACCCTAACCCTTACCCATGACACTAACCCGTGGCCCTAACCCTAACCCGTGACCCGAACCCGAACCCGTGACCCTAACTTTAACCCAAACTTGTGACTCTAACCATAACCTTACCTCTAACCCTAACCCTAACCCTAACCTGTGTCCCTAACCCTAACCCGTGACCCTAATTCTAACCCTCACCCCAACCCTAACCCTAACTTGTGATTCAAACCCTAACCCGTGACCTTAACCCTAACCCTCACCCAAACCCTAACCCAAACCCGTGACCCTAACCCTAACCTGTGACACTAACCATAAACCTAACCCGTGACCCTAACCCGTGACCCGTACCCTTACCCGTGACCTCACCCTGTTACCATAACCCATGACCCTGACTTTAACCCTAACCCTAACCTGTGTCCCTAACCCTAACCCGTGACCCTAACCCTAACCCTCACCCTAACCCTAACCCTAGCTTGTGACCGTAACCTTAAGCCTAACCCTAACCCTAACCCTAACCCTAACCTGAGACTATAACACTAACCCTAACCCGTGATACAAACCTGTGACCCCAACCTTAACCCTAACCCTAACCCGTGTCTATAACCCTAACCCTCACCCTAACCCTAACCCGTGACCCTAACCTTAACCCGTGACCCAAACCCTAACACTCATGCAAACCCTAACCGTAACTTGTGACCCTAACCAGTGACCCTAACCCGTGGCCCTAACCCTTACCTTAACCCTAACCCTAACATTTACCCGTGACCCTAACCCTAACCCGTGACTCTAACACTAACCCTAACCCGTGACCCTAACCCGTGACCCTAACCCAACCCCTAACCCGCGACCCTAACTCTAACCAGTGACCCTAACTGGTGACCGTAACCCATGACCCTTACCCTAACACGTGACCCTAACTGGTGACCCTGACCCGTGACCCTAACCCTTACCCATGACCCTAACCGTAATCCGTGACCCAAACCCTAACCCCAACTCGTGACTCTAACACTACCCGTGACCCTAACCCTAAACCTAACCTGTGACCTTAACCCTAACACGTGACCCTAACCCTAACCCTCACACAAGCCCTAACCCAAACCCGTGACCCTAACCCTAACCTAAACCATAACCCTAACCCTAATATTTACCCGTGACCCTAACCCTAACCCGTGACCCTAACCCTAAACCTAACCCGTGACCCTAACCCTAACCCTAACCCTTACCATAACTATAACCCGTGACCCTAACCCTACCCCGTGACTCTAACACTAACCCTAATCCGTGACTTTTACCCGTGACCCTAACCCAAACCCTAACCCGTGACCCTAACCCTAACCCGTGACCCTAACTCGTGACCCTAACCTGTGACCCAAACCCTAACCCGTGACCCAAACTGGTGACCCTAACCCGTGACCCTTACTTTAACCAGTGACCCTTACCCATGACCTTAACTTGTGACCCTAAACCGTGACCTTTTCCTTAACCCTAACCCGAACCCTAACCCTAATACTAACCCTAACCCTAACCCTAACCCTAACCCTAACCCTAACCCTAACCCTAACCCTTACTGTATTTGTAACGCATGACCCTAACCCTAACCCTAACCCGTGACCCTAACCCAAACCCTCACCCCAACTTTAACCCAAGCTTGCGACCGTAACCTTAAGCCTAACCCTAACCCTAACCCTAACCCTAACTCGTGACTATAACACTATCCCAAACCTGTGATTCTAACCTGTGACCCTAACTTTAACCCAAACCCTAACCCGTGACCTTAACCCTAACCCGTGACCCTAACCCGTGACCCTAACCGTAATTCGTGACCCAAACCCTAACCCTAACTTGTGACTCTAACACTAACACGTGACCCTAACCCTAAACCTAACCCGTGACCCTAACCCAAACAGGTGACCCTAACCCTAACCCGTGACCCTAACCCTCACCCAAGCCCTAACCCAAACCCGTGACCCTAAACCTAACCTTAACCATAACCCTAATACTAACATTTTCCCGTGACCCTATCTTTAACCTGTGACCCTAACCCTAAACCTAACCCGTGACCCTAAACCTAACCCTAACCATACCCATAACCCGTGACCCTAACCCTAACCCGAGACCCTAACCCAAACCCTAACCCGTGACCCTAACCCTAACCTAACATTTTCCCGTGACCCTATCTTTAACCTGTGACCCTAACCCTAAACCTAACCCGTGACCCTAAACCTAACCCTAACCATACCCATAACCCGTGACCCTAACCCTAACCCGAGACCCTAACCCAAACCCTAACCCGTGACCCTAACCCTAACCCAAACTTGCGACCGTAACCTTAAGCCTAACCCTAACCATAACCCTAACCCGTGACTATAACACTAACACTAACCCATGATCCTAACCTGTGACCCTAACCTTAACCCAAACCCTAACCGGTGACCTTAACTCTAACCCATGACCCTAATCCGTGACCCTATCCCGTGACCCTAACCTTAACCCGTGACCGTAACCCGAACCCGTGACCCTAACCCTAACTCGTAACCCTAACTCACAACGCTAACCATAACCCTAACCCCTAACCCTAAACGCTAACCCTAGCCCTAACCCGTGATTATAACCCTAACCCGTGACCCTAACCCTAACACTAACCTTAACCCTAACCCTAACATTTACCCGTGACCCTAACCCTAACCCGTGACTCTAACACTAACCCTAACCCGTGACCCTAACCCGTGACCATAACCCAACCCCTAACCCGCGACCCTAACTCTAACCAGTGACCCTAACTGGTGACCGTAACCCATGACCCTTACCCTAACACGTGACCCTAACTGGTGACCCTGACCCGTGACCCTAACCCTTACCCATGACCCTAACCGTAATCCGTGACCCAAACCCTAACCCCAACTCGTGACTCTAACACTACCCGCGACCCTAACCCTAAACCTAACCTGTGACCTTAACCCTAACACGTGACCCTAACCCTAACCCTCACACAAGCCCTAACCCAAACCCGTGACCCTAACCCTAACCTTAACCATAACCCTAACCCTAACATTTACCCGTGACCCTAACCCTAACCCGTGAACCTAACCCTAAACCTAACCCGTGACCCTAACCCTAACCCTCACCATACCCATAACCCGTGACCCTAACCCTAACCCGTGACCCTAACCCAAACCCTAACCCGTGACCCTAACCCTAACCCGTGACCCTAACTCGTGACCCTAACTCGTGACCCTAACCCTAACCTTAACCATAACCCTAACACTAACATTTTCCCGTGACCCTATCTTTAACCTGTGACCCTAACCCTAAACCTAACCCGTGACCCTAAACCTAACCCTAACCCTAACTATACCCATAACCCGTGACCCTAACCCTAACCCGTGACCCTAACCCAAACCCTAACCCTAACCATAACCCTAACACTAACATTTTCCCGTGACCCTATCTTTAACCTGTGACCCTAACCCTAAACCTAACCCGTGACCCTAAACCTAACCCTAACCATACCCATAACCCGTGACCCTAACCCTAACCCGTGACCCTAACCCAAACCCTAACCCGTGACCCTAACCCTAACACGTGACCCTAACTCGTGACCCTAACCTGTGACCCTAACTCTAACCCGTGACCCTAACTGGTGACCCTAACCTGTGACCTTTACCCTAACTAGTGACCCTAAGCCATGACTATAACACGTGACCCTAAACCGTGACCTTAAGCTTAACCCTAACCCTAACCCTAACCCTAACCCTAACCCTAACCCTAACCCTAACCCTAACCCTTACTGTACCCGAAACCCTAACCCTAACCCTAACCCGTGACCGTAACCCTAACCCTCACCCTAACCCTAACCCAAGCTTGCGACCGTAACCTTAAGCCTAACCCTAACCATAACCCTAACCCGTGACTATAACACTAACCCTAACCCATGATCCTAACCTGTGACCCTAACCTTAACCCAAACCCTAACCGGCGACCTTAACTCTAACCCATGACCCTAATCCGTGACCCTATCCCGTGACCCTAACCTTAACCCGTGACCGTAACCCGAACCCGTGACCCTAACCCTAACTCGTAACCCTAACTCGCAACGCTAAACATAACCCTAACCCTAACCCTAACCCTAACCCTAACCCTAACCCTAACCCGTGATTATAACCCTAACCCGTGACCCTAATCCTAACTCTAACCTTAACCCGGTACCCTAACCCTAACCCACGACCCTAACCCCTAACCCTAACCCTAACCCTAACCCTAACACTAAACCCTAACCCTAGCCCCTAACCCTCACCCTAGCCCTAACCGTAAAGCTTAAAGCTAACGCTAACCCTAACTTTAAACCCTAACCCGTGACCCTAACCCGTGACCAAAAACCTAACCCTAACCGTAACCCTAACTTTAACCCTAACCCTAACACTAACCTTAACCCTAACCCTAACATTTACCCGTGACCCTAACCCTAACCCGTGACTCTAACACTAACCCTAACCCGTGACCCTAACCCGTGACCCTAACCCAACCCCTAACACGCGACCCTAACTCTAACCAGTGACCCTAACTGGTGACCGTAACCCATGACCCTTACCCTAACACGTGACCCTAACTGGTGACCCTGACCCGTGACCCTAACCCTTACCCATGACCCTAACCGTAATCCGTGACCCAAACCCTAACCCCAACTCGTGACTCTAACACTACCCGTGACCCTAACCCAAAACCTAACCTGTGACCTTAACACTAACACGTGACCCTAACCCTAACCCTCACACAAGCCCTAACCCAAACCTGTGACCCTAACCCTAACCTTAACCATAACCCTAACCCTAACATTTACCCGTGACCCTAACCCTAACCCGTGACCCTAACCCTAAACCTAACCCGTGACCCTAACCCTAACCCTAACCCTTACCATAACTATAACCCGTGACCCTTACCCTAACACGTGACTCTAACACTAACCCTGACCCGTGACCCTTACCCGTGACTAACCCAAACCCTAACCCGTGACTCTAACCCTAACCCGTGACCCTAACTCGTGACCCTAACCTGTGACCCAAACCCTAACCCGTGACCCAAACTGGTGACCCTAACCCGTGACCCTTACCCGAACCAGTGACCCTAACCCATGACCTTAACTTGTGACTCTAAACCGTGACCTTTTCCTTAACCCTAACCCGAACCCTAACCCTAACACTAACCGTAACCCTAACCCTAACCCTTACTGTATCCGTACCGCATGACCCTAACCCTAACCCTAACCTGTGACCCTAACCCAAACCCTCACCCCAACCCTAACCCAAGCTTGCGACCGTAACCTTAAGCCTAACCCTAACCCTAACCCTAACCCTAACTCGTGACTATAACACTATCCCAAACCCGTGATCCTAACCTGTGACCCTAACTTTAACCCAAACCCTAACCCGTGACCTTAACCCTAACCCGTGACCCTAACCCGTGACCCTAACAGTAATTCGTGACCCAAACCCTAACCCTAACTTGTGACTCTAACACTAACACGTGACCCTAACCCTAAACCTAACCCGTGACCCTAACCCAAACACGTGACCCTAACCCTAACCCGTGACCCTAACCCTCACCCAAGCCCTAACCCAAACCCGTGACCCTAAACCTAACCTTAACCATAACCCTAACACTAACATTTTCCCGTGACCCTATCTTTAACCTGTGACCCTAACCCTAAACCTAACCCGTGACCCTAAACCTAACCCTAACCATACCCATAACCCGTGACCCTAACCCTAACCCGTGACCCTAACCCAAACCCTAACCCGTGACCCTAACCCTAACCCGTGACCCTAACTCGTGACCCTAACCTCTTACCTTTACACTAACTAGTGACCCTAACCCATGACCTTAACCCGTGACCCTAAACCGTGACCTTAAGCTTAACCCTAACCCTAACTCTAACACTAACCCTAACCCTAACCCTTACCCTTACTGTACCCGAAATGCGTGACCCTAACCCTAACCCTAACCCGTGACCGTAACCCTAACCCTCACCCTAACCCTAACCCAAACTTGCGACCGTAACCTTAAGCCTAACCCTAACCATAACCCTAACCCGTGACTATAACACTAACCCTAACCCGTGATCCTAACCTGTGACCCTAACCTTAACCCAAACCCTAACCCGTGACCTTAACTCAAACCCGTGACCCTAATCCGTGACCCTAACCCGTGACCCTAACCTTAACCCGTGACCGTAACCCGAACCCGTGACCCTAACCCTAACTCGTAACCCTAACTCGCAAAGCTAACCATAACCCTAACCCCTAACCCTAAACGCTAACCCTAACCCTAACCCGTGATTATAACCCTAACCCGTGACCCTAATCCTAACTCTAACCTTAACCCGGTACCCTAACCCTAACCCCTAACCCTAACCCTAACCCTAACCCTAACACTAAACCCTAACCCTAGCCCCTAGCCCTAGCCCCTAACCCTCACCCTAGCCCTAACCGTAAAGCTTAAAGCTAACGCTAACCCTAACTTTAAACCCTAACCCTAACCCTAACCCGTGACCCTAAACCTAACCCCAACCATAACCCTAACTTTAACCCTAACCCTAACACTAACCTTAACCCTAACCCTAACATTTACCCGTGACCCTAACCCTAACCCGTGACTCTAACACTACCCCTAACCCGTGACCCTAACCCGTGACCCTAACCCAACCCCTAACCCGCGACCCTAACTCTACCCAGTGACCCTAACAGGTGACCGTAACCCATGACTTTTACCCTAACACGTGACCCTAACTGGTGACCCTGACCCAAGACCCTAACCCTTACCCATGACCCTAACCGTAATCCGTGACCCAAACCCTAACCCCAACTCGTGACTCTAACACTACCCGTGACCCTAACCCTAAACCTAACCTGTGACCTTAACCCTAACACGTGACCCTAACCCTAACCCTCACACAAGCCCAAACCCAAACCCGTGACCCTAACCCTAACCTTAACCTTAACCCTAACCCTAAGCATAACATTTACCCGTGACCCTAACCCTAACCCGTGACCCTAACCCTAAACCTAACCCGTGACCCTAACCCTAACCCTAACCCTTACCATAACTATAACCCGTGACCCTAACCCTGACCCGTGACTCTAACACTAACCCTGACCCGTGACCCTTACCCGTGACCCTAACCCAAACCCTAACCCGTGACCCTAACCCTAACCCGTGACCCTAACTCGTGACCCTAACCTGTGACCCAAACCCTAACCGGTGACCCAAACTGGTGACCCTAACCCGTGACCCTTACCCTAACCAGTGACCCTAACCCATGACCTGAACTTGTGACTCTAAACCGTGACCTTTTCCTTAACCCTAACCCGAACCCTAACCCGAACCCTAACCCTAACACTAACCGTAACCCTAACCCTAACCCTTACTGTATCCGTAACGCATGACCCTAACCCTAACCCTAACCCGTGACCCTAACCCAAACCCTCACCCCAACCCTAACCCAAGCTTGCGACCGTAACCTTAAGCCTAACCCTAACCCTAACCCTAACCCTAACTCGTGACTATAACACTATCCCAAACCCGTGATCCTAACCTGTGACCCTAACTTTAACCCAAACCCTAACCCGTGACCTTAACCCTAACCCGTGACCCTAACCCGTGACCCTAACCGTAATTCGTGACCAGAACCCTAACCCTAACTTGTGACTCTAACACTAACACGTGACCCTAACCCTAAACCTAACCCGTGACCCTAACCCAAACACGTGACCCTAACCCTAACCCGTGACCCTAACCCTCACCCAAGCCCTAACCCAAACCCGTGACCCTAACCCTAACCTTAACCATAACCCTAACACTAACATTTTCCCGTGATCCTATCTTTAACCTGTGACCCTAACCCTAAACCTAACCCGTGACCCTAAACCTAACCCTAACCATACCCATAACCCGTGACCCTAACCCTAACCCGTGACCCTAACTCGTGACCCTAACCTGTGACCCTAACTCTAACCCGTGACCCTAACTGGTGACCCTAACTTGTGACCTTTACCCTAACTAGTGACCCTAACCCATGACCTTAACACGTGACCCTAAACCGTGACCTTAAGCTTAACCCTAACCCTAACCCTAACCCTAACCCTAACCCTAACCCTAACCCTAACCCTAACCCTTACTGTACCCGAAATGCGTGACCCTAACCCTAACCCTAACCCGTGACCGTTACCCTAACCCTCACCCTAACCCTAACCCAAACTTGCGACCGTAACCTTAAGCCTAACCCTAATCATAACCCTAACCCAAACTTGCGACCGTAACCTTAAGCCTAACCCTAACCATAACCCTAACCCGTGACTATAACACTAACCCTAACCCATGATCCTAACCTGTGACCCTAACCTTAACCCAAACCCTAACCCGTGACCTTAACTCTAACCCCTGACCCTAATCCGTGACCCTATCCCGTGACCCTAACCTTAACCCGTGACCGTAACCCGAACCCGTGACCCTAACCCTAACTCGTAACCCTAACTCGCAATGCTAACCATAACCCTAACCCCTAACCCTAAAGGCTAACCCTAACCCTAACCCGTGATTATAACCCTAACCCTAACCGGGGACCCTAACCCTAGCCCTAACCGTAAAGCTTAAAGCTAACGCTAACCCTAACTTTAAACCCGAACCCTAACCCTAACCCTAACCCTAAACCCTAACCCAAACCCTAAACCTAACCCTAAACCGTGACACTAACCCTAACCCGTGACCCTAAACCGTGACTCTATCCCAAACCCTTACTCGAACCCTAACTTCTGACCCTAAGCCTAAGCTGTGACCCAAACCCTAAACCCTAAACCTTACCCTAACCCTAACCCATGACCTTAACCATAACCCAACCCTAACCTGTGACCCTAGCCCTAACCCAAGACCCTAACTCGTGACCCTAACCCATGACCTTAACCCGAACCCGTGACCTTAACCCTATCCCGTGACCCTAACCCTAAGCCTAACCCTAACACTAACCCTAACACAAACCCTGGGCCCTAACTCTAACCCGTCACCCTAACCAAAACCATAACCCCTAACCCTAACCCTAACCCCTAACCCTAAACCCTAACCCGTGACTATAACCCTAACCCTTACCCATGACACTAACCCGTGGCCCTAACCCTAACCCGTGACCCGAACCCGAACCCGTGACCCTAACTTTAACCCAAACTTGTGACTCTAACCATAACCTTACCTCTAACCCTAACCCTAACCCTAACCTGTGTCCCTAACCCTAACCCGTGACCCTAATTCTAACCCTCACCCCAACCCTAACCCTAACTTGTGATTCAAACCCTAACCCGTGACCTTAACCCTAACCCTCACCCAAACCCTAACCCAAACCCGTGACCCTAACCCTAACCTGTGACACTAACCATAAACCTAACCCGTGACCCTAACCCGTGACCCGTACCCTTACCCGTGACCTCACCCTGTTACCATAACCCATGACCCTGACTTTAACCCTAACCCTAACCTGTGTCCCTAACCCTAACCCGTGACCCTAACCCTAACCCTCACCCTAACCCTAACCCTAGCTTGTGACCGTAACCTTAAGCCTAACCCTAACCCTAACCCTAACCCTAACCTGAGACTATAACACTAACCCTAACCCGTGATACTAACCTGTGACCCCAACCTTAACCCTAACCCTAACCCGTGTCTATAACCCTAACCCTCACGCTAACCCTAACCCGTGACCCTAACCTTAACCTGTGACCCAAACCCTAACACTCATGCAAACCCTAACCGTAACTTGTGACCCTAACCAGTGACCCTAACCCGTGACCCTAACCCTTACCTTAACCCTAACCCTAACATTTACCCGTGACCCTAACCCTAACCCGTGACTCTAACACTACCCCTAACCCGTGACCCTAACCCGTGACCCTAACCCAACCCCTAACCCGCGACCCTAACTCTAACCAGTGACCCTAACTGGTGACCGTAACCCATGACCCTCTCCCTAACACGTGACCCTAACTGGTGACCCTGACCCGTGACCCTAACCCTTACCCATGACCCTAACCGTAATCCGTGACCCAAACCCTAACCCCAACTCGTGACTCTAACACTACCCGTGACCCTAACCTTAAACCAAACCTGTGACCCTAACCCTAACACGTGACCCTAACCCTAACCCTCACACAAGCCCTAACCCAAACCCGTGACCCTAACCCTAACCCTAACCATAACCCTAACCCTAACATTTACCCGTGACCCTAACCCTAACCCGTGACCCTAACCCTAAACCTAACCCGTGACCCTAACCCTAACCCTAACCCTTACCATAACTCTAACCCGTGACCCTAACCCTAACCCGTGACTCTAACACTAACCCTGACCCGTGACCCTTACCCGTGACCCTAACCCAAACCCTAACCCGTGACCCTAACCCTAACCCGTGACTCTAACTCGTGACCCTAACCTGTGACCCAAACCCTAACCCGTGACCCAAACTGGTGACCCTAACCCGTGACCCTTACCCTAACCAGTGACCCTAACCCATGACCTTAACTTGTGACTCTAAACCGTGACCTTTTCCTTAACCCTAACCCGAACCCTAACCCTAACACTAACCCTAACCCTAACCCTAACCCTTACTGTATCCGTAACGCATGACCCTAACCCTAACCCTAACCCGTGACCCTAACCCAAACCCTCACCCCAACCCTAACCCAAGCTTGAGACCGTAACCTTAAGCCTAACCCTAACCCTAACCCTAACCCTAACTCGTGACTATAACACTATCCCAAACCCGTGATCCTAACCTGTGACCCTAACTTTAACCCAAACCCTAACCCGTGACCTTAACCCTAACCCGTGACCCTAACCCGTGACCCTAACCGTAATTCGTGACCAGAACCCTAACCCTAACTTGTGACTCTAACACTAACACGTGACCCTAACCCTAAACCTAACCCGTGACCCTAACCCAAACACGTGACCCTAACCCTAACCCGTGACCCTAACCCTCACCCAAGCCCTAACCCAAACCCGTGACCCTAACCCTAACCTTAACCATAACCCTAACACTAACATTTTCCCGTGACCCTATCTTTAACCTGTGACCCTAACCCTAAACCTAACCTGTGACCCTAAACCTAACCCTAACCCTAACCATACCCATAACCCGTGACCCTAACCCTAACCCGTGACCCTAACCCAAACCCTAACCCGTGACCCTAACCCTAACCCGTGACCCTAACTCGTGACCCTAACCTCTTACCTTTACACAAACTAGTGACCCTAACCCATGACCTTAACCCGTGACCCTAAACCGTGACCTTAAGCTTAACCCTAACCCTAACCCTAACCCTAACCCTAACCCTAACCCTAACCCTAACCCTAACCCTTACCCTTACTGTACCCGAAATGCGTGACCCTAACCCTAACCCTAACCCGTGACCGTAACCCTAACCCTCACCCTAACCCTAACCCAAACTTGCGACCGTAACCTTAAGCCTAACCCTAACCATAACCCTAACCCGTGACTATAACACTAACCCTAACCCGTGAGCCTAACCTGTGACCCTAACCTTAACCCAAACCCTAACCCGTGACCTTAACTCAAACCCGTGACCCTAATCCGTGACCCTAACCCGTGACCCTAACCTTAACCCGTGACCGTAACCCGAACCCGTGACCCTAACCCTAACTCGTAACCCTAACTCGCAACGCTAACCATAAACCTAACCCCTAAACCTAAACGCTAACCCTAACCCTAACCCGTGATTATAACCCTAACCCTAACCGGGGACCCTAACCCTAGCCCTAACCGTAAAGCTTAAAGCTAACGCTAACCCTAACTTTAAACCCGAACCCTAACCCTAACCCTAACCCTAAACCCTAACCCAAACCCTAAACCTAACCCTAAACCGTGACACTAACCCTAACCCGTGACCCTAAACCGTGACTCTATCCCAAACCCTTACTCGAACCCTAACTTCTGACCCTAAGCCTAAGCTGTGACCCAAACCCTAAACCCTAAACCTTACCCTAACCCTAACCCATGACCTTAACCATAACCCAACCCTAACCTGTGACCCTAGCCCTAACCCAAGACCCTAACTCGTGACCCTAACCCATGACCTTAACCCGAACCCGTGACCTTAACCCTATCCCGTGACCCTAACCCTAAGCCTAACCCTAACACTAACCCTAACACAAACCCTGGGCCCTAACGCTAACCCGTCACCCTAACCAAAACCATAACCCCTAACCCTAACCCTGACCCCTAACCCTAAAGCCTAACCCGTGACTATAACCCTAACCCTTACCCATGACGCTAACCAGTGGCCCTAACCCTAACCCGTGACCCGAACCCGAACCCGTGACCCTAACTTTAACCCAAACTTGTGACTCTAACCATAACCTTACCTCTAACCCTAACCCTAACCCTAACCTGTGTCCCTAACCCTAACCCGTGACCCTAATTCTAACCCTCACCCCAACCCTAACCCTAACTTGTGATTCAAACCCTAACCCGTGACCTTAACCCTAACCCACACCCAAACCCTAACCCAAACCCGTGACCCTAACCCTAACCCGTGACACTAACCATAAACCTAACCCGTGACCCTAACCCGTGACCCGTACCCTGTTACCTTAACCCGTGACCCTGACCTTAACCCTAACCCTAACCTGTGTCCCTAACCCACACCCGTGACCCTAACACTAACCCTCCCCCTAACCCTAACTCTAACACATTATTCTAACCCTAACCCGTGACCCTAACCCAAACCCTTACCCAAACCCTAACCCTAACCCATGACCCTAACCCTAACCCTAACCCTAACCCTAACCCAAGACCCTAACTCGTGACCCAAACCTGTGACCTTAACCCTAACCCGTGACCCTAACCCTAACCCTAACCCTAACCCTCACCCAAACCCGAGCCCTAACCCGTGACCCTGACCCTAACCTTAACCATAACCCTAACCCTAATATTTACCCGTGACCCTATCCTTAACCTGTGACCCTAACCCTAAACCTAACCCGTGACCCTAACCCTAACCCTCACCCCAACCCTAACCATAACCCGTGACCCTAACCCTAACCAGTGACTATAACACTAACCCTAACCCGTGATACTAACTTGTGACCCTAACCTTAACCCTAACCCTAACCCGTGACCCTAACCCAAACCCGTGACCCGACCCTAACACTCACCCAAACCCAAACCCTAACCCGTGACCCTGACCTTAACCTTAACCATAACCCTAACCCTAATATTTACCCGTGACCCTAACCCTAACCTGTGACCCTAACCCTAAACCTAACCCGTGACCCTAACCCTAACCCTCACCCTCACCCTAACCCTAACCATAACCCGTGACCCTAACCCTAACCCGTGACTATAACACTAACCCTAACCAGTGATACTAACGTGTGACCCTAACCTTAACCGTAACCCTACCCCGTGACCTTAACCTTAACCCTCAACCTTACCCTTACCCGTGACCCTAACCTTAACCCGTGACCCTAACCCTAACCCGTGACTCTAACTCTAACCCTGACCCTTGACCCTAACCCATGACCCTAACCCTAACCCCAACCTGTGACCCTAACCCTTACCCGTGACTCTAACCGTAATCAGTGACCCAAATCCTAACCCTAACTTGTGACTCTAACATTAACCCGTGACCCTAACCCTAAACCTAACCAGTGACCCTATCCTTAACACGTGACCCTAACCCTAACCCGTGACCCTAACCCTAACCTTAACCCTAACCCTAACCCTAACATTTACACGTGACCCTAACCCTAACCCGTGACCCTAACCCTTAACCTAACCCGTGACCCTTACCCTAACCCTAACCATAAACATAACCCGTGACCCTAACCCTAACCCGAGACTCTAACACTAACCCTGACCCGTGACTCTAACCCGTGACCCTAACCCATACCCTAACCCGTGACCCGAACCATAACTTGTGACCCTAACTCGTGACCCTAACCTGTGACCCAAACCCTTACCTGTGACCCTAACTGGTGACCCTAACCTGTGACTTTTACCCTTAACAGTGACTCTAACCCATGACCTTAACCCGTGACCCTAAACCATGACCTTAACCTTAACACTATCCCTAACCCTAACCCTAACACTAACCCTAACCCTAACCCTAACCCTAACCTTAACCCTTACTGTACCCGTAACCCGTGACCCTAACCCTTACTGTACCCGTAACCCGTGACCCTAACCCTAACCCTCACCTTAACCCTAACCCAAGCTTGCGACCGTAACCTTAAGCCTAACCCTAACCCGTTACTATAACACTAACCCTAACCCGTGATCCTAACCTGTGACCCTAAACTTAACCCGTGACCCTAACCCTAACCCGTGACCTTAACCCTAACCTGTGACCCTAACTCGTGACCCTAACCCGTGACCCTAACCTTAACCCATGACCCTAACCCTAACTCGTGATCCTAACCCTAACCTGTGACCCTAACTCGTAACACTAACCCTAACTCTAACCCCTAACCCTAAACGCTAACCCTAACCCTAACCCGTGATTATAAACCTAACTCTAACCAGGGACCCTAACCCTTACCCGTGACCCTAACCAAAACCCTAACCCGTGACCCTAACTCTAACCGGTGACCCTAACCCTAACCTGTGACCCTAACTCGTGACCCTAACCCGTGACCCTAACATTAACCCATGACCCTAACCCTAACTCGTGATCCTAACCCTAACCCGTGACCCTAACTCGTAACGCTAACCCTAACTCTAACCCCTAACCCTAAACGCTAACCCTAACCCTAACCCGTGATTATAACCCTTACCCTAACCGGGGACCCTAACCCTTACCCGTGACCCTAACCAAAACCCTAACCTGTGACCCTAACCCTAACCGGTGACCCTAACCCTAACCCATGACCCTAACCCCTAACGCAAACCCTAACCCCTAACCCTAACCCTAACTCTAACCCTCACTAACCCAAACTCTAATCCTAACTCTAAACCCTAATCCTAACCCTGACCCTAATCCTAACCCTAACCCTAACCCTAACTCTAACCATAAACCCTAACCCTAACCCTAACCATAACACTAACACTAAACCCTAACCCTAGCCCCTAACCCTAACCCTAGCCCTAACCGTAAAGCTTAAAGCTAGCGCTAACCCTAACTTTAAACCCTAACCCTAACCCTAACCCTAACGCCTGACCCTAAACCTAACCCTAACCGTTACCCTAACTTTAACCCTAACCCTTACACTAACCCTAACCCTAAACCCTAACCCAAACCATAACCCTAACCCTAAACCGAGACCCTAACCCTTACCCGTGACCCTAAACCGTGACCCTATCCCAAACCCTTACTCGAACCCTTACTTCTGACCCCAAGCCTAAGCCGTGACCCAAACCCTAACCATAACCCTAACCCTAACTCTAAACCGTGACCCTAACCAAAACCCTAACCCTAACCCGTGACCTTAACCATAACCCAACCCTAACCCGTGACCCGAACCCTAACCCAAGACCCTAACTCGTGACCCTAACCTGTGACCTTAACCCTAACCCGTGACCCAAACCCAACCCTAACCCTAACCCTCACCCAAACCCGAACCCTAACCTGTGACCCTGACCCTAACCTTAACCATAACCCTAACCCTAATATTTACCCGTGACCCTAACCCTAACCCGTGAAACTAACCCTTAACCTAACCCATGACCCTAACCCTAACCCTAACCCTAACCATAACCCGTGACCCTAACCCTAACCCGTGACTATAACACTAACCCTAACCCGTGATACTAACTTGTGACCCTAACCTTAACCCTAACCCTAACATGTGACCTTAACCCTAACCCTCACCCTTACCCTAACCCGTGACCCTAACCTTAACCCGTGACCCTAACCCTAACCCGTGACTCTAACTCTAACCCTAACCCGTGACCCTAACCCGTGACCCTAACCCTAACCCCAACCCGTGACCCTAACCCTTACCCGTGACACTAACCGTAATCAGTGACCCAAAACCTAACCCTAACTCGTGACTCTAACACTAACCCGTGACCCTAACCCTAAACCTAACCAGTGACCCTAACCCTAACCCTCACCCAAGCCCTAACCCTAACCCGTGACCCTAACCTTAACCATAACCCTAATCCTAACATTTACACCTGACCCTAACCCTAACCCGTGACCCTAACCCTAAACCTAACCCGTGACCCTAACCCTAACCCTAACCATAAACATAACCCGTGACCCTAACCCTAACCAGAGACTCTAACACTAACCCTGACCCGTGACCCTAACCTGTGACCCTAAACCAAACCCTAACCCATGACCCGAACCATAACTTGTGACCCTAACTCATGACCCTAACCTGTGACCCAAACCCTAACCCGTGACCCTAACTGGTGACCCTAACCCGTGACCCTTACCCTTACCAGTGACCCTAACCCATGACCTTAACCCGTGACCGTAAACCGTGACCTTAACCTTAACCCTAACCCTAACCCTAACCTTAACACTAACCCTAACACGAACCCTAACCCTAACCCTAACCCTTACTGTACCCGTGACCCGTGACCCTAACCCTTACTGTACCCGTAACCCGTGACCCTAACCCTAACCCTCACCCTAACCCTAACCCAAGGTTGCGACCGTAACCTTAAGCCTAACCCTAACCCGTTACTATAACACTAACCCTAACCCGTGATCCTAACCTGTGACCCTAACCTTAACCCAAACCCTAACCCGTGACCTTAACCCTAACCTGTGACCCTAATCCGTGACCCTAACCCGTGACCCTAAACTTAATCCGTGACCCTAACCCTAACCAGTGACCCTAACCCTGACCCGTGACCCTAACTCGTAATGCTAACCCTAACCCTACCCCCTAACCCTAAACGCTAACCCTAACCCTAACCCGTGATTATAACCCTAACCCTAACGGGGGACCCTAACCCTAACCCGTGACCCTAACCCTAACCCATGACCCTAACCCCTAACCCAAACCCTAACCCCTAACCCTAACCCTAACTCTAACCCTCACTAACAAAAACTCTAATCCTAACACTAAACCCTAATCCTAACCCTGACCCTTACCCTAACCCTAACCCTAACCCTAACCCTAACCCAAACCCTAACAATAAACCCTAACCCTAACCCTAACCCTTACCATAACACTAACACTAAACCCTAACCCTAGCCCCTAACCCTAACCCTAGCCCTAACCGTAAAGCTTAAAGCTAACGCTAACCCTAACTTTAAACCCTAACCCTAACCCTTACCCGTGACCCTAAACCTAACCCTAACTGTAACTCTAACTTTAACCCTAACCCTAACACTAACCCTAACCCTAACCCTAAATCCTAACCCAAACCATAACCCTAACCCTAAAACGTGACGCTAACCCTAACCCGTGACCCTAAACCGTGACCCTATCCTAAACCCTTACTCGAACCCTAACTTCTGACCCTAAGCCTAAGCTGTGACCCAAACCCTAAACCCTAAACCTAACCCTAACCCTAACCCGTGACCTTAACCATAACCCAACCCTAACCCGTGACCCTAACCCTAACCCAAGACCAAAACTCGTGACCCTAACCCATGACCTTAACCCTAACCCGTGACCTTAAACCTTACCCGTGACCCTAACCTTTAGCTAAACCCTAACACTAACCCTAACACAAACCCTGGGCCCGAACTCTAACCCGTCACCCTACCCAAAACCATAACCCCTAACCCTAACCCCTAACCCTAAACCCTAACCCGTGACTATAACCCTAACCCTTACCCATGACACTAACCCGTGGCCCTAACCCTAACCCGTGACCCGAACCCGAACCCGTGACCCTAACTTTAACCCGAACTTGTGACTCTAACCATAACCTTACCTCTAACCCTAACCCTAACCCTAACCCTAACCTGTGTCCCTAACCCTAACCCGTGACCCTAACTCTAACCCTCACCCAAACCCTAACCCTAACTTGTGATTCAAACCCTAACCCGTGACCTAACCCGTGACCTTAACCCTAACCCTCACCCAAACCCTAACCCAAACCCGTGACCCTAACCCTAACCTGTGACACTAACCATAAACCTAACCCGTGACCCTAACCCGTGACCCGTACCCTTACCCGTGACCTCACCCTGTTACCATAACCCATGACCCTGACTTTAACCCTAACCCTAACCTGTGTCCCTAACCCTAACCCGTGACCCTAACCCTAACCCTCACCCTAACCCTAACCCAAGCTTGTGACCGTAACCTTAAGCCTAACCCTAACCCTAACCCTAACCCTAACCTGAGACTATAACACTAACCCTAACCCGTGATCCTAACCTGTGACCCCAACCTTAACCCTAACCCTAACCCGTGTCTATAACCCTAACCCTCACCCTAACCCTAACCCGTGACCCTAACCTTAACCCGTGACCCAAACCCTAACACTCATGCAAACCCTAACCGTAACTTGTGACCCTAACCAGTGACCCTAACCCGTGACCCTAACCGTTACCTTAACCCTATCCCTAACATTTACCCGTGACCCTAACCCTAACCCGTGACTCTAACACTAACCCTAACCCGTGACCCTAACCCGTGACCCTAACCCAACCCCTAACCCGCGACCCTAACTCTAACCAGTGACCCTAACTGGTGACCGTAACCCATGACCCTTACCCTAACACGTGACCCTAACTGGTGACCCTGACATGTGACCCTAACCCTTACCCATGACCCTAACCGTAATCCGTGACCCAAACCCTAACCCCAACCCGTGACTCTAACACTACCCGTGACCCTAACCCTAAACCTAACCTGTGACCTTAACACTAACACATGACCCTAACCCTAACCCTCACACAAGCCCTAACCCAAACCCGTGACCCTAACCCTAACCTTAACCATAACCCTAACCCTAACATTTACCCGTGACCCTAACCCTAACCCGTGACCCTAACCCTAAACCTAACCCGTGATCCTAACCCTAACCCTAACCCTAACCATAACTATAACCCGTGACCCTAACCCGTGACTCTAACACTAACCCTGACCCGTGACCCTTACCCGTGACCCTAACCCAAACCCTAACCCGTGACCCTAACCCTAACCCGTGACCCTAACTCGTGACCCTAACCTGTGACCCAAACCCTAACCCGTGACCCAAACTGGTGTCCCTAACCCGTGACCCTTACCCTAACCAGTGACCCTTACCCATGACCTTAACTTGTGACCCTAAACCGTGACCTTTTCCTTAACCCTAACCCTAACCCGAACCCTAACCCTAATACTAACCCTAACCCTAACCCTAACCCTAACCCTAACCCTAACCCTAACCCTTACTGTATTTGTAACGCATGACCCTAACCCTAACCCTAACCCGTGACCCTAACCCAAACCCTCACCCCAACTTTAACCCAAGCTTGCGACCGTAACCTTAAGCCTAACCCTAACCCTAACCCTAACCCTAACTCGTGACTATAACACTATCCCAAACCCGTGATCCTAACCTGTGACCCTAACTTTATCCCAAACCCTAACCCGTGACCTTAACCCTAACCCGTGACCCTAACCCGTGACCCTAACCGTAATTCGTGACCCAAACCCTAACCCTAACTTGTGACTCTAACACTAACACGTGACCCTAACCCTAAACCTAACCCGTGACCCTAACCCAAACACGTGACCCAAACCCAAACCCTAACCCTAACCATAACCCTAACACTAACATTTTCCCGTGACCCTATCTTTAACCAGTGACCCTAACCCTAAACCTAACCCGTGACCCTAAACCTAACCCTAACCATACCCATAACCCGTGACCCTAACCCTAACCCAAACTTGCGACCGTAACCTTAAGCCTAACCCTAACCATAACCCTAACCCGTGACTATAACACTAACACTAACCCATGATCCTAACCTGTGACCCTAACCTTAACCCAAACCCTAACCCGTGACCTTAACTCTAACCCATGACCCTAATCCGTGACCCTATCCCGTGACCCTAACCTTAACCCGTGACCGTAACCCGAACCCGTGACCCTAACCCTAAATCGTAACCCTAACTCGCAACGCTAACCATAACCCTAACCCCTAACCCTAAACGCTAACCCTAACCCTAACCCCTGATTATAACCCTAACCCGTGACCCTAATCCTAACTCTAACCTTAACCCGGTACCCTAACCCTAACCCATGACCCTAACCCCTAACCCTAACCCTAACCCTAACCCTAACCCTAACACTAAACCCTAACCCTAGCCCCTAACCCTCACCCTAGCCCTAACCGTAAAGCTTAAATTTAACGCTAACCCTAACTTTAAACCCTAACCCTAACCCTAACCCGTGACCCTAACCCTAACCCGTGACCCTAACTCGTGACCCTAACTCGTGACCCTAACCCTAACCTTAACCATAACCCTAACCCTAACCCTAACCCGTGACCCTAACCCAAACCCTTACCCTAACCATAACCCTAACACTAACATTTTCCCGTGACCCTATCTTTAACCTGTGACCCTAACCCTAAACCTAACCCGTGACCCTAAACCTAACCCTAACCATACCCATAACCCGTGACCCTAACCCTAACCCGTGACCCTAACCCAAACCCTAACCCGTGACCCTAACCCTAACACGTGACCCTAACTCGTGACCCTAACCTGTGACCCTAACTCTAACCCGTGACCCTAACTGGTGACCCTAACCTGTGACCTTTACCCTAACTAGTGACCCTAACCCATGACCTTAACACGTGACCTTAAACCGTGACCTTAAGCTTAACCCTAACCCTAACCCTAACCCTAACACTAACCGTAACCCTAACCCTAACCCTTACTGTACCCGAAATGCGTGACCCTAACCCTAACCCTAACCCGTGACCGTAACCCTAACCCTCACCCTAACCCTAACCCAAACTTGCGACCGTAACCTTAAGCCTAACCCTAACCATAACCCTAACCCGTGACTATAACACTAACCCTAACCCATGATCCTAACCTGTGACCCTAACCTTAACCCAAACCCTAACCGGTGACCTTAACTCTAACCCATGACCCTAATCCGTGACCCTATCCCGTGACCCTAACCTTAACCCGTGACCGTAACCCGAACCCGTGACCCTAACCCTAACTCGTAACCCTAACTCGCAACGCTAACCATAACCCTAACCCCTAACCCTAAACGCTAACCCTAACCCTAACCCGTGATTATAACCCTAACCCGTGACCCTAATCCTAACTCTAACCTTAACCCGGTACCCTAACCCTAACCCATGACCCTAACCCCTAACCCTAACCCATGACCCTAACCCCTAACCCTAACCCTAACCCTAACCCTAACACTAAACCCTAACCCTAGCCCCTAACCCTCACCCTAGCCCTAACCGTAAAGCTTAAAGCTAACGCTAACCCTAACTTTAAACCCTAACCCTAACCCTAACCCGTGACCCAAAACCTAACCCTAACCGTAACCCTAACTTTAACCCTAACCCTAACACTAACCTTAACCCTAACCCTAACATTTACCCGTGACCCTAACCCTAACCCGTGACTCTAACACTAACCCTAACCCGTGACCCTAACCCGTGACCCTAACCCAACCCCTAACCCGCGACCCTAACTCTAACCAGTGACCCTAACTGGTGACCGTAACCCATGACCCTTACCCTAACACGTGACCCTAACTGGTGACCCTGACCCGTGACCCTAACCCTTACCCATGACCCTAACCGTAATCCGTGACCCAAACCCTAACCCCAACTCGTGACTCTAACACTACCCGTGACCCTAACCCTAAACCTAACCTGTGACCTTAACACTAACACGTGACCCTAACCCTAACCCTCACACAAGCCCTAACCCAAACCCGTGACCCTAACCCTAACCTTAACCATAACCCTAACCCTAACATTTACCCGTGACCCTAACCCTAACCCGTGACCCTAACCCTAAACCTAACCCGTGACCCTAACCCTAACCCTAACCCTTACCATAACTCTAACCCGTGACCCTAACCCTAACCCGTGACTCTAACACTAACCCTGACCCGTGACCCTTACCCGTGACCCTAACCCAAACCCTAACCCGTGACCCTAACCCTAACCCGTGACCCTAACTCGTGACCCTAACCTGTGACCCTAACCCTAACCCGTGACCCAAACTGGTGACCCTAACCCGTGACCCTTACCCTAACCAGTGACCCTAACCCATGACCTTAACTTGTGACTCTAAACCGTGACCTTTTCCTTAACCCTAACCCGAACCCGAACCCTAACCCTAACACTAACCGTAACCCTAACCCTAACCCTTACTGTATCCGTAACGCATGACCCTAACCCAAACCCTCACCCCAACCCTAACCCAAGCTTGCGACTGTAACCTTAAGCCTAACCCTAACCCTAACCCTAACCCTAACTCGTGACTATAACACTATCCCAAACCCGTGATCCTAACCTGTGACCCTAACTTTAACCCAAACCCTAACCCGTGGCCTTAACCCTAACCCGTGACCCTAACCCGTGACCCTAACCGTAATTCGTGACCCAAACCCTAACCCTAACTTGTGACTCTAACACTAACACGTGACCCGAACCCTAAACCTAACCCGTGACCCTAACCCAAACACTTGACCCTAACCCTAACCCGTGACCCTAACCCTCACCCAAGCCCTAACCCAAACCCGTGACCCTAAACCTAACCTTAACCATAACCCTAATACTAACATTTTCCCGTGACCCTATCTTTAACCTGTGACCCTAACCCTAAACCTAACCCGTGACCCTAAACCTAACCCTAACCATACCCATAACCCGTGACCCTAACCCTAACCCGTGACCCTAACCCAAACCCTAACCCGTGACCCTAACCCTAACCCGTGACCCTAACTCGTGACCCTAACCTCTTACCTTTACACTAACTAGTGACCCTAACCCATGACCTTAACACGTGACCCTAAACCGTGACCTTAAGCTTAACCCTAACCCTAACCCTAACCCTAACCCTAACCCTAACCCTAACCCTAACCCGAACCCTTACCCTTACTGTACCCGAAATGCGTGACCCTAACCCTAACCCTAACCCGTGACCGTAACCCTAACCCTCACCCTAACCCTAACCCAAACATGCGACCGTAACCTTAAGCCTAACCCTAACCATAACCCTAACCCGTGACTATAACACTAACCCTAACCCGTGATCCTAACCTGTGACCCTAACCTTAACCCAAACCCTAACCCGTGACCTTAACTCAAACCCGTGACCCTAATCTGTGACCCTATCCCGTGACCCTAACCTTAACCCGTGACCGTAACCCGAACCCGTGACCCTAACCCTAACTCGTAACCCTAACTCGCAACGCTAACCATAACCCTAACCCCTAACCCTAAACGCTAACCCTAACCCTAACCCGTGATTATAACCCTAACCCTAACCGGGGACCCTAACCCTAGCCCTAACCGTAAAGCTTAAAGCTAACGCTAACCCTAACTTTAAACCCTAACCCTAACCCTAACCCTAAACCCTAACCCAAACCCTAAACCTAACCCTAAACCGTGACACTAACCCTAACCCGTGACCCTAAACCGTGACTCTATTCCAAACCCTTACTCGAACCCTAACTTCTGACCCTAAGCCTAAGCTGTGACCCAAACCCTAAACCCTAAACCTAACCCTAACCCTAACCCGTGACCTTAACCATAACCCAACCCTAACCTGTGACCCTAACCCTAACCCAAGACCCTAACTCGTGACCCTAACCCATGACCTTAACCCTAACCCGTGACTTTAACCTTATCCCGTGACCCTAACCCTAAGCCTAACCCTAACACTAACCCTAACACAAACCCTGGACCCTAACTCTAACCCGTCACCCTAACCAAAACCATAACCCCTAACCCTAACCCTAACCCCTAACCCTAAACCCTAACCCGTGACTATAACCCTAACCCTTACCCATGACACTAACCCGTGGCCCTAACCCTAACCCGTGACCCGAACCCGAACCCGTGACCCTAACTTTAACCCAAACTTGTGACTCTAACCATAACCTTACCTCTAACCCTAACCCTAACCCTAACCTGTGTCCCTAACCCTAACCCGTGACCCTAATTCTAACCCTCACCCCAACCCTAACCCTAACTTGTGATTCAAACCCTAACCCGTGACCCTAACCCTAACCCGTGACACTAACCATAAACCTAACCCGTGACCCTAACCCGTGACCCGTACACTTACCCGTGACCTCACCCTGTTACCATAACCCGTGACCCTGACTTTAACCCTAACCCTAACCTGTGTCCCTAACCCTAACCCGTGACCCTAACCCTAACCCTCACCCTAACCCTAACCCTAGCTTGTGACCGTATAACACTAACCCTAAACCGTGATACTAACCTGTGACCCCAACCTTAACCCTAACCCTAACCTGTGTCTATAACCCTAACCCTCACCCTAACCCTAACCCGTGACCCTAACCTTAACCCGTGACCCAAACCCTAACACTCATGCAAACCCTAACCGTAACTTGTAACCCTAACCAGTGACCCTAACCCATGACCCTAACCCTTACCTTAACCCTAACCCTAACATTTACCCGTGACCCTAACCCTAACCCGTGACTCTAACACTACCCCTAACCCGTGACCCTAACCCGTGACCCTAACCCAACCCCTAACCCGCGACCCTAACTCTACCCAGTGACCCTAACAGGTGACCGTAACCCATGACTTTTACCCTAACACGTGACCCTAACTGGTGACCCTGACCCGTGACCCTAACCCTTACCCATGACCCTAACCGTAATCCGCGACCCAAACCCTAACCCCAACTCGTGACTCTAACACTACCCGTGACCCTAACCTTAAACCTAACCTGTGACCCTAACCCTAACACGTGACCCTAACCCTAACCCTCACACAAGCCCTAACCCAAACCCGTGACCCTAACCCTAACCTTAACCATAACCCTAACCCTAACATTTACCCGTGACCCTTACCCTAACCCGTGACCCTAACCCTAAACCTAACCCGTGACCCTAACCCTAACCCTAACCCTTACCATAACTATAACCCGTGACCCTAACCCTAACCCGTGACTCTAACACTAACCCTGACCCGTGACCCTTACCCGTGACCCTAACCAAAACCCTAACCCGTGACCCTAACCCTAACCCGTGACCCTAACTCGTGACCCTAACCTGTGACCCAAACCCTAACCCGTGACCCAAACTGGTGACCCTAACCCGTGACCCTTACCCTAACCAGTGACCCTAACCCATGACCTTAACTTGTGACTCTAAACCGTGACCTTTTCCTTAAACCTAACCCGAACCCTAACCCTAACCCTTACTGTATCCGTAACGCATGACCCTAACCCTAACCCTAACCCGTGACCCTAACCCAAACCCTCACCCCAACCCTAACCCAAGCTTGCGACCGTAACCTTAAGCCTAACCCTAACCCTAACCCTAACCCTAACACGTGACTATAACACTATCCCAAACCCGTGATCCTAACCTGTGACCCTAACTTTAACCCAAACCCTAACCCGTGACCTTAACCCTAACCCGTGACCCTAACCCGTGACCCTAACCGTAATTCGTGACCCAAACCCTAACCCTAACTTGTGACTCTAACACTAACACGTGACCCGAACCCTAAACCTAACCCGTGACCCTAACCCAAACACTTGACCCTAACCCTAACCCGTGACCCTAACCCTCACCCAAGCCCTAACCCAAACCCGTGACCCTAACCCTAACCTTAACCATAACCCTAACACTAACATTTTCCCGTGACCCTATCTTTAACCTGTGACCCTAACCCTAAACCTAACCCGTGACCGTAACCCTAACCCTCACCCTAACCCTAACCCAAACTTGCGACCGTAACCTTAAGCCTAACCCTAACCATAACCCTAACCCGTGACTATAACACAAACACTAACCCATGATCCTAACCTGTGACCCTAACCCCCTAACCCTCACCCTAACCCTAACCCAAACTTGCGACCGTAACCTTAAGCCTAACCCTAACCATAACCCTAACCCGTGACTATAACACAAACACTAACCCATGATCCTAACCTGTGACCCTAACCTTAACCCAAACCCTAACCGGTGACCTTAACTCTAACCCATGACCCTAATCCGTGACCCTATCCCGTGACCCTAACCTTAACCCGTGACCGTAACCCGAACCCGTGACCCTAACCCTAACTCGTAACCCTAACTCGCAACGCTAGCCATAACCCTAACCCCTAACGCTAAACGCTAGCCGTAACCCTAACCCGTGATTATAACCCTAACCCGTGACCCTAATCCTAACTCTAACCTTAACCCGGTACCCTAACCCTAACCCATGACCCTAACCCCTAACCCTAACCCTAACCCTAACCCTAACACTAAACCCTAACCCTAGCCCCTAACCCTCACCCTAGCCCTAACCGTAAAGCTTAAATTTAACGCTAACCCTAACTTTAAACCCTAACCCTAACCCGTGACCCTAAACCTAACCCTAACCGTAACCCTAACTTTAACCCTAACCCTAACACTAACCTTAACCCTAACCCTAACATTTACCCGTGACCCTAACCCTAACCCGTGACTCTAACACTAACCCTAACCCGTGACCCTAACCCGTGACCCTAACCCAACCCCTAACACGCGACCCTAACTCTAACCAGTGACCCTAACTGGTGACCGTAACCCATGACCCTTACCCTAACACGTGACCCTAACTGGTGACCCTGACCCGTGACCCTAACCCTTACCCATGACCCTAACCGTAATCCGTGACCAAAACCCTAACCCCAACTCGTGACTCTAACACTACCCGTGACCTAACCCTAAACCTAACCTGTGACCTTAACCCTAACACGTGACCCTAACCCTAACCCTCACACAAGCCCTAACCCAAACCCGTGACCCTAACCCTAACCTTAACCATAACCCTAACCCTAACATTTACCCGTGACCCTAACCCTAACCCGTGACCCTAACCCTAAACCTAACCCGTGACCCTAAACCTAACCCTAACCATACCCATAACCCGTGACCCTAACCCTAACCCGTGACCCTAACCCAAACCCTAACCCGTGACCCTAACCCTAACCCGTGACCCTAACTTGTGACCCTAACCTGTGACCCTAACTCTAACCCGTGACCCTAACTGGTGACCCTAACCTGTGACCTTTACCCTAACTAGTGACCCTAACCCATGACCTTAACACGTGACCTTAAACCGTGACCTTAAGCTTAACCCTAACCCTAACCCTAACCCTAACACTAACCGTAACCCTAACCCTAACCCTTACTGTACCCGAAATGCGTGACCCTAACCCTAACCCTAACCCGTGACCGTAACCCTAACCCTCACCCTAACCCTAACCCAAACTTGCGACCGTAACCTTAAGCCTAACCCTAACCATAACCCTAACCCGTGACTATAACACAAACACTAACCCATGATCCTAACCTGTGACCCTAACCTTAACCCAAACCCTAACCCTAACCCTAACACTAACCGTAACCCTAACCCTAACCCTTACTGTACCCGAAATGCGTGACCCTAACCCTAACCCTAACCCGTGACCGTAACCCTAACCCTCACCCTAACCCTAACCCAAACTTGCGACCGTAACCTTAAGCCTAACCCTAACCATAACCCTAACCCGTGACTATAACACAAACACTAACCCATGATCCTAACCTGTGACCCTAACCTTAACCCAAACCCTAACCGGTGACCTTAACTCTAACCCATGACCCTAATTCGTGACCCTATCCCGTGACCCTAACCTTAACCCGTGACCGTAACCCGAACCCCTGACCCTAACCCTAACTCGTAACCCTAACTCGCAACGCTAACCATAACCCTAACCCCTAACCCTAAACGCTAACCCTAACCCTAACCCGTG
>JAVTVJ010003245.1:0-19064 GCA_034509425.1 Eopsaltria australis
GAATCCCCAGAGTGCCAAACACCAGAGATGCCACACACACTCACAGGGGCTCCATGCACACATCCCAGGGGTCCCCAAGCTGCCAAACCTCAGCCATGTCACTGACACTCACAGGGGCTCCACACAGAAATGCCAGGATTTCCAAAGCTGCCAAAGAGCCGGCATGTCACACACACTCACAGGGGATCCATGCACTCATCCCACGTATCCCCAGGCTCCCCAAGAGATGGGAAGTCACAGACATTCACAGGGGCTCCACACTGCCATCCCAGGAGCCCCCAGAGTGACAAAGAGCCAGGATGCAACACACACTAACAGGAGCTCCATGCAGACACCCTATGAATCCACAGACTGCCAAAGAGCCGGCATGTCACACACACTCACAGGTGCTCAAGAGTGACATCCCAGGAGTGTCTAGGCTCCCAAAGAGCCACGATGTCACAGACACTCACAGCGGCTCCATGGTGAAATCCCAGGAGTCCCCAAGCTTCCAAAAACCTGCCATGCCACAGAAACTCACATGGGATCCATAGCCACATCCCATGTGATCCCTGCCTGCCTAAGAGCCCAGATGTCACAGACTTTCATGTGGCTTCCATGCTGATACCCCAGCAGTCCCCAGATTTCCAAGGAGCTAAGATGTCACAGAAATTCCAAGGGATTCCATGGTGACATCCCCGGACTTTCCAGGCAGCCAAAGAGCCAGCACAGCACAGACACTCGCAAGGCTTCAACGGCCTTATGCCCGCAATCCCCACAAGGCCAAAGAGCAGGGATGTGAAAGACACTCACAGGGCCTCCATGGGGACATCGCAGGAGTCCCCAGGCTGCCAAAGAGACAGCATGTCACAGTTACCCAAAGGGGCCCCATGCGCTCATCCCTGCCTTACCCTGTCTTCCAAAGAGCAGGGATGTCACAGACACTCACAGCTGCTCCATGGGGTCATGCCAGCAGTTCCCAGGCTGCCAAAGAGCCGGCATGTCACCGACACTCACAGGGGATCCATGCAGACATGCCAGCTATGCCCAGACTCCTCAACAGCTGGGATGTCACAGACATTCATAGGGGCTCCAGAGTGACATCCCAGGAGCCCCCAGAGTGCCAAAGAGCCAGGATGTCACAGACAATGCCTGCAGCTCCATGGAGACATCCCTCGAATCCACAGGCTGCCAAAGCACCGGCATGTCAGAGACACTCACAGGGGCCCCAGACTGACATCCCACAAGTCCACAGGCTCTCAAACAGCCACGATGTCACAGACACTCACAGGGGCTCCATCGGGACTTCCCAGCTGTCCCCAGTCACCCAAAGAGCTAGGATGTCACAAACATTCACAGCTGATCAATGGCGACATCCCAGGAGACCCCGGGCTTCCAAGCAACTGGGATATCACAGACACTCACAACAGTTCCATGGCGACTTCCCAGGAGACCCAAGGCCGACAAAGAGCCAGCATGTCACAGAAACTCATACAGGTTCCATGGGGACATCCTGGGAATCCCCAGAGTGCCAGACACCAGAGATGCCACACGCACTCACAGGGGCTCCATGCACACATCCCAGGGGTCCCCAAGCTGTTAAACCTCGGCCATGTCACTGACACTCACAGGGGATCCATGCAGACATGCCAGCTATGCCCAGACTCCTCAACAGCTGGGATGTCACAGACATTCACAGGGGCTACAGAGTGACATCCCAGGAGCCCCCAGAGTGCCAAAGAGCCAGCATGTCACTGACAATGCCAGCAGCTCCATGGAGACATCCCTCGAATCCACAGGCTGCAAAAGCACCGGCATGTCACAGACGCTCACAGGGGCTCCAGACTGACATCCCATGAGTCCACAGGCTCTCAAACAGCCACGATGTCACAGACACTCACAGGGGCTCCATCGGGACTTCCCAGCTGTCCCCAGTCACCCAAAGAGCTGGGATGTCACATACATTCACAGCTGATCAATGGCGACATCCCAGGAGACCCTGGGCTTCCAAGCAACTGGGATATCACAGACACTCACAACAGTTCCATGGCGACTTCCCAGGAGACCCAAGGCTGACAAAGAGCCAGCATGTCACAGACACTCACACGGGTTCCATCGGGACATCCCGGGAATCCCCAGAGTGCCAAACACCAGAGATGCCACACACACTCACAGGGGCTCCATGCACACATCCCAGGGGTCCCCAAGCTTCCAAAGACCTTGGTCATGTCACGGACACTCACAGGGGCTCCACACAGAAATGCCAGGATTTCCAAAGCTGCCAAACAGCCGGCATGTCACACACACTCACAGGGGATCCATGCACACATCCCACGTGTCCCCAGGCTCCCCAAGAGACGGAAAGTCACAGACATTCACAGGGGCTCCAGACTGCCATCCCAGGAGCCCCCAGAGTGACAAAGAGCCAGGATGCAACACACACTAGCAGGAGCTCCATGCAGACACCCCATGAATCCACAGACTGCCAAAGAGCCGGCATGTCACACACACTCACAGGTGCTCAAGTGTGACATCCCAGGAGTGTCCAGGCTCCCAAAGAGCCACGATGTCACAGACACTCACAGCGGCTCCATGGTGAAACCCCAGGAGTCCCCAAGCTTCCAAAAACCTGCCATGCCACAGAAACTCACATGGGCTCCATAGCCACATCCCATGTGATCCCTGCCTGCCTAAGAGCCCAGATGTCACAGACTTTCATGCGGCTTCCATGCTGATATCCCAGCAGTCCCCAGATTTCCAATGAGCTAAGATGTCACAGAAATTCCAAGGGATTCCATGGTGACATCCCCGGACTTTCCAGGCAGCCAAAGAGCCAGGACCTCACAGACACTGCAAGGCTTCAACGGCCTTATGCCCGCAATCCCCACAAGGCCAAAGAGCAGGGATGTCAAAGACACTCACAGGGCCTCCATGGGGACATCGCAGGAGTCCCCAGGCTGCCAAAGAGACAGCACGTCACAGTTACCCAAAGGGACCCCATGCGGACATCCCTGCCTTACCCTGTCTTCCAAAGAGCAGGGATGTCACAGACACTCACAGCTGCTCCATCGGGTCATGCCAGCAGTTCCCAGGCTGCCAAAGAGCCGGCATGTCACCGACACTCACAGGGGATCCATGCAGACATGCCAGCTATGCCCAGACTCCTCAACAGCTGGGATGTCACTGACATTCATAGGGGCTATGAGTGATCATCCCAGGAGCCCTCCCCAGGAGTGCCAAAGAGCCAGGGATGTCACAGACAATGCCAGCAGCTCCATTGAGACATCCTCGAATCCACCAGCTCTGCCAAAGGACTGGCATGTAACAGACGCTTCACAGGGGCTCCAGACTGACATCCACAAGTCCACAGGCTCTCAAACAGCCAATGGCAAGTCACAGACACTCACAGGGGCTCCAGACTGACATCCCATGAGTCCACAGGCTCTCAAACATCCACGATGTAACAGATGCCTCAAGAATTCTAGACTTCTGACATCCCATGAGTCCACAGTCTCTCAAACAGCCACGATGTCACAGACACTCACAGGGGCTCCATCGGGACTTCCCTACTGTTCCCAATCACCCAAAGAGCCGGGATGTCACAAACATTCACAGCTGATCAATGGCGACATCCCAGTAGACCCCGGGCTTCCAAGCAACTGCGATATCACAGACACTCACAAGAGTTCCATGGCGACTTTCCAGGAGACCCAAGGCTGACAAAGAGCCAGCATGTCACACACACTCACACGGGTTCCATGGGGACATCCCGGGAATCCCCAGAGTGCCAAACACCAGAGATGCCACACACACTCACAGAGGCTCCATGCACACATCCCAGGGGTCCCCAAGCTGCTAAACCTCGGCCATGTCACTGACACTCACAGGGGCTCCACACAGAAATGCCAGGATTTCCAAAGCTGCCAAACAGCCGGCATGTCACACACACTCACAGGGGATCCATGCACTCATCCCACGTATCCCCAGGCTCCCCAAGAGACTGAAAGTCACAGACATTCACAGGGGCTCCACACTGCCATCCCAGGAGCCCCCAGAGTGCCAAAGAGCCAGGATGCAACACACACTAGCAGGAGCTCCATGCAGACACCCCATGAATCCACAGACTGCCAAAGAGCCGGCATGTCACACACACTCACAGGTGCTCAAGAGTGACAGCCCAGGAGTGTCCAGGCTCCCAAAGAGCCACGATGTCACAGACACTCACAGCGGCTCCATGGTGAAATCCCAGGAGTCCCCAAGCTTCAAAAAACCTGCCATGTCACAGAAACTCACATGGGCTCCATAGCCACATCCCATGTGATCCCTGCCTGCCTAAGAGCCCAGATGTCACAGACTTTCACGCGGCTTCCATGCTGATACCCCAGCAGTCCCCAGATTTCCAAGGAGCTAAGATGTCACAGAAATTCCAAGGGATTCCATGGTGACATCGCCGGACTTTCCAGGCAGCCAAAGAGCCAGCACCTCACAGACACTCGCAAGGCTTCAACGGCCTTATGCCCGCAATCCCCACAAGGCCAAAGAGCAGGGATGTCAAAGACACTCACAGGGCCTCCATGGGGACATCGCAGGAGTCCCCAGGCTGCAAAAGAGACAGCATGTCACAGTTACCCAAAGGGGCCCCATGCGCACATCCCTGCCTTACCCTGTCTTCCAAAGAGCAGGGATGTCACAGACACTCACAGCTGCTCCATCAGGTCATGCCAGCAGTTCCCAGGCTGCCAAAGAGCCGGCATGTCACCGACACTCACAGGGGATCCATGCAGACATGCCAGCTATGCCCAGACTCCTCAACAGCTGGGATGTCACTGACATTCACAGGGGCTACAGAGTGACATCCCAGGAGCCCCCAGAGTGCCAAAGAGCCAGGATGTCACAGACAATGCCAGCAGCTCCATTGAGACATCCCTCGAATCCACAGCCTGCCAAAGGACCGGCATTTAACAGACGCTCACAGGGGCTCCAGACTGACATCCCATGAGTCCACAGGCTCTCAAACAGCCACGATGTCACAGACACTCACAGGGTCTCCATCGGGACTTCCCTACTGTTCCCAATCACCCAAAGAGCCGGGATGTCACAAACATTCACAGCTGATCAATGGCGACATCCCAGGAGACCCTGGGCTTCCAAGCAACTGGGATATCACAGACACTCACAACAGTTCCATGGTGACTTCCCAGGAGACCCAAGGCTGACAAAGAGCCAGCATGTCACAGACACTCACACGGGTTCCATGGGGACATCCCGGGAATTCCCAGAGTGCCAAACACCAGAGATGCCACACACACTCACAGGGGCTCCATGCACACATCCCAGGGGTCCCCAAGCTTCCAAAGACCTTGGTCATGTCACGGACACTCACAGGGGCTCCACACAGAAATGCCAGGATTTCCAAGGCTGCCAAAGAGCCGGCATGTCACACACACTCACAGGGGATCCATGCACACATCCCACGCATCCCCAGGCTCCCCAAGAGACTGAAAGTCACAGACATTCACAGGGGCTCCAGACTGCCATCCCAGGAGCCCCCAGAGTGACAAAGAGCCAGGATGCAACACACACTAGCAGGAGCTCCATGCAGACACCCCATGAATCCACAGACTGCCAAAGAGCCGGCATGTCACACACACTCACAAGTGCTCAAGAGTGACATCCTAGGAGTGTCCAGGCTCCCAAAGAGCCACGATGTCACAGACACTCACAGCGGCTCCATGGTGAAATTCCAGGAGTCCCCAAGCTTCCAAAAACCTGCCATGCCACAGAAACTCACATGGGCTCCATAGCCACATCCCATGTGATCCCTGCCTGCCTAAGAGCCCAGATGTCACAGACTTTCACGTGGCTTCCATGCTGATACCCCAGCAGTCCCCTAGATTCTAAGGGAAAGGAGCTAAGATGTCACAGAAATCTCCAAGGATTCCACAGACATCCCTGGACTTTGCAGCCAAAGAGCCAGCACTCACACAGACACTCTAGTTTCAACGCCTTATGCCCGAATCCCACAAGGCCAAAGAGCAGGGATGTGAAAGACACCTACAGGGCCTCCATGACACGCAGGGATCCCCAGGCTGCCAAAGAGACAGCATGTCACAGTTACCCAAAGGGGCCCCATGCGCACATCCCTGCTCACCCTGTCTTCCAAAGAGCAGGGATGCCACAGAGACCAATAGCTGCTCCATCAGGTCAGGCCAGCAGTTCCTAGGTTGCCAAAGAGCCGGGTGCATGTCACCACACCACAGGGGATCCATGCAGACATGCCAGCTATGCCCAGACTCCTCAACCGCTGGGATGTCACAGACAATCACAGGGGCTACAGAGTGACATCCCAGGAGCCCCCAGAGTGCCAAAGAGCAAGGATGTCACAGACAATGCCAGCAGCTCCATTGAGACATCCCTCGAATCCACAGCCTGCCAAAGGACCGGCATGTAACAGACGCTCACAGGGGCTCCAGACTGACATCCCACGAGTCCACAGGCTCTCAAACAGCCACGATGTAACAGACGCTCACAGGGGCTCCAGACTGACATCCCATGAGTCCACAGGCTCTCAAACAGCCACGATGTCACAGACACTCACAGGGGCTCCAGACTGACATCCCATGAGTCCACAGGCTCTCAAACAGCCACGATGTCACAGACACTCACAGGGGCTCCATCGGGACTTCCCTACTGTTCCCAATCACCCAAAGAGCCGGGATGTCACAAACATACACAGCTGATCAATGGCGACATCCCAGGAGACCCCGGGCTTCCAAGCAACTGGGATATCACAGACACTCACAACAGTTCCATGGCGACTTCCCAGGAGACCCAAGGCTGACAAAGAGCCAGCATGTCACAGACACTCACACAGGTTCCATGGGGATATCCCGGGAATCCCCAGAGTGCCAAACACCAGAGATGCCACACGCACTCACAGGGGCTCCATGCACACATCCCAGGGGTCCCCAAGCTTCCAAAGACCTTGGTCATGTCACGGACACTCACAGGGGCTCCACACAGAAATGCCAGGATTTCCAAGGCTGCCAAAGAGCTGGCATGTCACACACACTCACAGGGGATCCATGCACTCATCCCACGTATCCCCAGGCTCCCCAAGAGACGGAAAGTCACAGACATTCACAGGGGCTCCAGACTGCCATCCCAGGAGCCCCCAGAGTGACAAAGAGCCAGGATGCAACACACACTAGCAGGAGCTCCATGCAGACACCCATGAATCCACAGACTGCCAAAGAGCCGGCATGTCACACACACTCACAGGTGCTCAAGAGTGACATCCCAGGAGTGCCCAGGCTCCCAAAGAGCCATGATGTCACAGACACTCACAGCAGCTCCATGGTGAAATCCCAGGAGTCCCCAAGCTTCCAAAAACCTGCCATGCCACAGAAACTCACATGGGCTCCATAGCCACAGCCCATGTGATCCCCACCTGCCTAAGAGCCCAGATGTCACAGACTTTCACGCGGCTTCCATGCTGATACCCCAGCAGTCCCCAGATTTCCAAGGAGCTAAGACGTCAAAGAAATTCCAAGGGATTCCATGGTGACATCCCAGGACTTTCCAGGCAGCCAAAGAGCCAGGACCTCACAGACACTCGCAAGGCTTCAACGGCCTTATGCCCGCAATCCCCACAAGGCCAAAGAGCAGGGATGTCAAAGACACTCACAGGGCCTCCATGGGGACATCGCAGGAGTCCCCAGGCTGCCAAAGAGACAGCATGTCACAGTTGCCCAAAGGGGCCCCATGCGCACATCCCTGCCTTACCCTGTCTTCCAAAGAGCAGGGATGTCACAGACACTCACAGCTGCTCCATCAGGTCATGCCAGCAGTTCCCAGGCTGCCAAAGAGCCGGCATGTCACCGACACTCACAGGGGATCCAGGCAGACATCCCAGCTATGTCCAGACTCCTCAACAGCTGGGATGTCACAGACATTCACAGGGGCTACAGAGTGACATCCCAGGAGCCCCCAGAGTGCCAAAGAGCCAGCATGTCAGAGACAATGCCAGCAGCTCCATGGAGACATCCCTCGAATCCACAGGCTGCCAAAGAACCGGCATGTCACAGACACTCACAGGGGCTCCAGACTGACATCCCATGAGTCCACAGGCTCTCAAACAGCCACGATGTCACAGACGCTCACAGGGGCTCCAGACTGACATCCCTCAAGTCCACAGGCTCTCAAACAGCCACGATGTCACAGACACTCACAGGGGCTCCATCGGGACTTCCCTACTGTCCCCAATCACCCAAAGAGCCGGGATGTCACAAACATTCACAGCTGATCAATGGCGACATCCCAGGAGACCCTGGGCTTCCAAGCAACTGGGATATCACCGACACTCACAACAGTTCCATGGCGACTTCCCAGGAGACCCAAGGCTGACAAAGAGCCAGCATGTCACAGACACTCACACGGGTTCCATGGGGACATCCCGGGAATCCCCAGAGTGCCAAACACCAGAGATGCCACACACTCACAGGGGCTCCATGCACACATCCCAGGGGTCCCCAAGCTTCCAAAGACCTTGGTCATGTCACGGACACTCACAGGGGCTCCACCCAGAAATGCCAGGATTTCCAAAGCTGCCAAACAGCCGGCATGTCACACACACTCACAGGGGATCCATGCACACATCCCTCGTATCCCCAGGCTCCCAAAGAGACGGAAAGTCACAGACATTCACAGGGGCTCCACACTGCCATCCCAGGAGCCCCCAGAGTGACAAAGAGCCAGGATGCAACACACACAAGCAGGAGCTCCATGCAGACACCCCATGAATCCACAGACTGCCAAAGAGCCGGCATGTCACACACACTCACAGGTGCTCAAGAGTGACATCCCAGGAGTGTCCTGGCTCCCAAAGAGCCACGATGTCACAGACACTCACAGCGGCTCCATGGTGAAATCCCAGGAGTCCCCAAACTTCCAAAAACCTGCCATGCCACAGAAACTCACATGGGCTCCATAGCCACAGCCCATGTGATCCCTGCCTGCCTAAGAGCCCAGATGTCACAGACTTTCACGCGGCTTCCATGCTGATACCCCAGCAGTCCCCCAGATTTCCAAGGAGCTAAGATGTCACAGAAATTCCAAGGGATTCCATGGTGACATCCCTGGACTTTCCAGGCAGCCAAAGAGCCAGCACCTCACAGACACTCACAAGGCTTCAACGGCCTTATGCCCGCAATCCCCACAAGGCCAAAGAGCAGGGATGTCAAAGACACTCACAGGGCCTCCATGGGGACATCGCAGGAGTCCCCAGGCTGCCAAAGAGACAGCATGTCACAGTTACCCAAAGGGGCCCCATGCGCACATCCCTGCCTTAACCTGTCTTCCAAAGAGCAGGGATGTCACAGACACTCACAGCTGCTCCATCAGGTCATGCCAGCAGTGCCCAGGCTGCCAAAGAGCCGGCATGTCACCGACACTCACAGGGGATCCATGCAGACATGCCAGCTATGCCCAGACTCCTCAACAGCTGGGATGTCACAGACAATCACATGGGCTACAGAGTGACATCCCAGGAGCCTACAGAGTGCCAAAGAGCCAGGTTGTCACAGACAATGCCAGCAGCTCCATGGAGACATCCCTCGAATCCACAGCCTGCCAAAGAACCGGCATGTCACAGACACTCACAGGGGCTCCAGACTGACATCCCACGAGTCCACAGGCTCTCAAACAGCCACGATGTAACAGATGCTCACAGGGGCTCCAGACTGACATCCCATGAGTCCACAGGCTCTCAAACAGCCACGATGTCACGGACATTCACAGGGGCTCCATCGGGACTTCCCTGCTGTCCCCAGGCACCCAAAGAGCCGGGATGTCACAAACATTCACAGCTGATCAATGGTGACATCCCAGGAGACCCCTGGCTTCCAAGCAACTGGGATATCACAGACACTCACAACAGTTCCATGGCGACTTCCCAGGAGACCCGAGGCTGACAAAGAGCCAGCATGTCACAGACACTCACACGCGTTCCATGGGGACATCCCGGGAATCTCCAGAGTGCCAAACACCAGAGATGCCACACACACTCACAGGGGCTCCATGGGGACATCCCAGGGGTCCCCAAGCTGCCAAACCTCGGCCATGTCCCTGACAATCACAGGGGCTCCACACAGAAATGCCAGGATTTCCAAAGCTGCCAAAGAGCCGGCATGTCACACACACTCACAGGGGATCCATGCACACATCCCAGGTATGCCCAGACTCCTCAACAGCTGGCATGTCACAGACATTCACAGGGATCCATGCACACATCCCACGTATCCCCAGGCCCCCAAGAGACCTGAAAGTCACAGATATCCACATAGGGGCTCCACTGCCATCCCAGGAGCCCCCAGAGTGACAAAGAGCCAGGATGCAACACACACTAGCAGGAGCTCCATGCAGACACCACATGAATCCACAGACTGCCAAAGAGCCGGCATGTCACACACACTCACAGGTGCTCAAGAGTGACATCCCAGGAGTGTCCAGGTTCCCAAAGAGACACGATGTCACAGACACTCACAGTGGCTCCATGGTGAAATCCCAGGAGTCCCCAAGCTTCCAAAAACCTGCCATGCCACAGAAACTCACATGGGCTCCATAGCCACAGCCCATGTGATCCCTGCCTGCCTAAGAGCCCAGATGTCACAGACTTCCACGCGGCTTCCAGGCTGATACCCCAGCAGTCCCCAGATTTCCAAGGAGCTAAGATGTCACAGAAATTCCAAGGGATTCCATGGTGACATCCCCGGACTTTCCAGGCAGCCAAAGAGCCAGGACCTCACAGACACTACAAGGCTTCAACGGCCTTATGCCAGCAATCCCCACAAGGCCAAAGAGCAGGGATGTCAAAGACACTCACAGGGCCTCAATGGGGACATCGCAGGAGTCCCCAGGCTGCCAAAGAGACAGCATGTCACAGTTACCGAAGCGGCCCCATGCGGACATCCCTGCCTTACCCTGTCTTCCAAAAAGCAGGGATGTCACAGACACTCACAGTTGCTCCATCAAGTCATGCCAGCAGTGCCCAGGGTTGCCAAAGTTAGAGCCGGCATGTCACCGGACACTCACAGGGATCCATGCAGACATGCCAGCTATGCCCAGACTCCTCAACAGCTGGGATGTCACAGACATTCCCAGGGGCTGCAGAGTGACAGCCCAGGAGCCCCCAAAGTGCCAAAGAGCCAGGATGTCACAGACAATGCCAGCAGCTCCACGGAGACATCCCTCGAATCCACTGGCTGCCAAAGCACCGGCATGTCACAGACACTCAGAGGGGCTCCAGACTGACATCCCACGAGTCCACAGGCTCTCAAACAGCCATGATGTCACAGACACTCACAGGGGCCCCATCGGGACTTCCCTGCTGTCCCCAGGCACCCAAAGAGCCGGGATGTCACAAACATTCACAGCTGATCAATGGCGACATCCCAGGAGACCCTGGGCTTCCAAGCAACTGGGATATCACAGACTCTCACAACAGTTCCATGGCGACTTCCCAGGAGACCCAAGGCTGACAAAGAGCCAGCATGTCACAGACACTCACACGGGTTCCATGGGGACATCCTGGGAATACCCAGAGTGCCAAACACCAGAGATGCCACACACACTCACAGGGGCTCCATGCACACATCCCAGGGATCCCCAAGCTGCCACAGAGCTGGCATGTCACACACACTCACAGAGCATCCATGCACACATCCCACGTATCCCCAGGCTCCCCAAGAGATGGGAAGTCACAGACATTCACAGGGGCTCCAGACTGCCATCCCAGGAGCCCCCAGAGCACCAAAGAGCCGGGATGCAACACACACTAGCAGGAGCTCCATGCAGAAACCCCATGAATCCACAGACTGCCAAAGAGCCGGCATGTCACACACACTCACAGGTGCTCAAGAGTGACATCCCAGGAGTGTCCAGGCTCCCAAACAGCCACGATGTCACAGACACTCACAGCGGCTCCATGGTGAAATCCCAGGAGTCCCCAAGCTTCCAAAAATCTGCCATGCCACAGAAACTCATATGGGCTTTATAGCCACATCCCATGTGATCCCTGCCTGACTAAGAGCCCAGATGTCACAGACTTTCACGCGGCTTCCATGCTGATATCCCAGCAGTCCCCAGATTTCCAAGGAGCTAAGATGTCACAGAAATTCCAAGGGATTCCATGGTGACATCCCCGGACTTTCCAGGCAGCCAAAGATCCAGGACCTCACAGACACTCGCAAGGCTTCAACGGCCTTATGCCCGCAATCCCCACAAGGCCAAAGAGCAGGGATGCCAAAGACACTCACAGGGCCTCCATGGGGACATCGTAGGAGTCCCCAGGCTGCCAAAGAGACAGCATGTCACAGTTACCCAAAGGGGCCCCATGCGGACATCCCTGCCTTACCCTGTCTTCCAGAGAGCAGGGATGTCACATACACTCACAGCTGCTCCATCTGGTCATGCCAGCAGTGCCCAGGCTGCCAAAGAGCCGGCATGTCACCGACACTCACAGGGGATCCATGCAGACATGCCAGCTATGCCCAGACTCCTCAACAGCTGGGATGTCACAGACATTCACAGGGGCTGCAGAGTGACATCCCAGGAGCCCCCAGAGCGCCAAAGAGCCAGGATGTAACAGACAATGCCAGCAGCTCCATGGAGACATCCCTCGAATCCACAGGCTGCCAATGAACCGGCATGTCACAGACACTCACAGGGGCTCCAGACTGACATCCCACAAGTCCACAGGCTCTCAAACAGCCACGATGTCACAGACACTAACAGGAGCTCCATCGGGACTTCCCTGCTGTCCCCAGGCACCCAAAGAGCCGGGATGTCACAAACATTCACAGCTGATCAATGGCAACATCCCAGGAGACCCCGGGCTTCCAAGCAACTGGGATATCACAGACACTCACAACAGTTCCATGGCGACTTCCCAGGAGACCCAAGGCTGACAAAGAGCCAGCATGTCACAGACACTCACACGGGTTCCATGGGGACATCCTGGGAATCCCCAGAGTGCCAAACACCAGAGATGCCACACACACTCATAGGGGCTCCATGGGGACATCCCAGGGGTCCCCAAGCTGCCAAACCTCGGCCATGTCACACACACTCACAGGGGCTCCATGCACACATCCCAGGGGTCCCCAAGCTGCCAAAGAGCCGGCATGTCACACACACTCACAGGGCATCCATGCACACATCCCACCTATCCCCAGTCTCCACAAGAGACGGGAAGTCACAGACATTCACAGGGACTCTAGACTGCCATCCCAGGAGCCCCCAGAGTGACAAAGAGCCAGGATGCAACACACACTAGCAGGAGCTCCATGCAGACACCCCATGAATCCACAGACTGCCAAAGAGCCGGCATGTAACACACACTCACAGGTGCTCAAGAGTGACATCCCAGGAGTGTCCAGGCTACCAAAGAGCCACGATGTCACAGACACTCACAGCAGCACCATGCAGACATCCAAGGTGTTCTCAGGCTCTCTAAGAGCCACGATGTCACAGACACTCACAGTGGCTCCATGGTGAAATTCCAGGAGTCCTCAAGCTTCCAAAAACCTGCCATGCCACAGAAACTCACATGGGCTCCATAGCCACAGCCCATGAGATCCCTGCCTGCCTAAGAGCCCAGATGTCACAGACTTTCACGCGGCTTCCATGCTGATACCCCAGCAGTCCCCAGATTTCCAAGGAGCTATGATGTCACAGAAATTCCAAGGGATTCCATGGTGACATCCCCGGACTTCCCAGGCAGCCAAAGAGCCAGGACCTCACAGACACTGCAAGGCTTCAACGGCCTTATGCCCGCAATCCCCACAAGGCCAAAGAGCAGGGATGTCAAAGACACTCACAGGGCCTCCATGGGGACATCGCAGGAGTCCCCAGGCTGCCAAAGAGACAGCATGGCACAGTTACCCACGGGGACCCCATGCGGACATCCCTGCCTTACCCTGTCTTCCAAAGAGCAGGGATGTCACAGACACTCCCAGGTGCTCCATCTGGTCATGCCAGCAGTGCCCAGGCTGCCAAAGAGCCGGCATGTCACCGACACTCACAGGGGATCCATGCAGACATGCCATCTATGCCCAGATTCCTCAACAGCTGGGATGTCACAGACATTCACAGGGGCTGCAGAGTGACATCCCAGGAGCCCCCAGAGTGCCAAAGAGCCAGGATGTCACAGACAATGCCAGCAGCTCCAGGGAGACATCCCTCGAATCCACTGGCTGCCAAAGCCCCGGCATGTCACAGACACTCACAGGGGCTCCAGACTGACATCCCACAAGTCCACAGGCTCTCAAACAGCCACGATGTCACAGAAACTCACAGGGCCTCCATCGGGACTTCCCTGCTGTCCCCAGTCACCCAAAGAGCCGGGATGTCACAAACATTCACAGCTGATCAATGGTGACATCCCAGGAGACCCCGGGCTTCCAAGCAACTGGGATATCACAGACACTCACAACAGTTCCATGGCGACTTCCCAGGAGACCCAAGGCTGACAAAGAGCCAGTATGTCACAGACACTCACACGGGTTCCATGGGGACATCCCGGGAATCCCCAGAGTGCCAAACACCAGAGATGCCACACACACTCACAGGGGCTCCATGGGGACATCCCAGGGATCCCCAAGCTGCCAAAGAGCTGGCATGTCATACACACTCACACGGGATCCATGCACACATCCCAGGTGTCCCCAGGCTCCCCAAGAGACGGGAAGTCACAGACATTCACAGGGGCTCTAGACTGCCATCCCAGGAGCCCCCAGAGTGACAAAGAGCCAGGATGCAACACACACTAGCAGGAGCTCCATGCAGACACCCCATGAATCCACAGACTGCCAAAGAGCCGGCATGTCACACACACTCACAGGGGCTCAAGAGTGACATCCCAGGAGTGTCCAGGCTCCCAAAGAGCCACGATGTCACAGACACTCACAGCGGCTCCATGGTGAAATCCCAGGAGTCCCCAAGCTTCCAAAAAACTGCCATGCCACAGAAACTCACATGGGCTCCATAGCCACAGCCCATGTGATCCCTGCCTGCCTAAGAGCCCAGATGTCACAGACTTTCGGCGGGTTCCATGCTGATACCCCAGCAGTCCCCAGATTTCACAAGGAGCTAAGATGTCACAGAAATTCCAAGGGATTCATGGTGACTCGCCGGACTTTTCCAGGCAGCCAAAGAGCCAGGAACCTCAAGACCTCGCAAGGCTTCAACGGCCTTAATGCCAGCAATCCCACAAGGCCAAAGAGGCAGGGATGTCAAAGACACTCAAGGCCTCCAATGCGGGGGGGGCTCGCAGAGTCCCAGGCTGCAAAGAACAGCATGTCACAGTTACCCAAAGGGACCCTGCAAAAAGAAACCCACATGGGCAGAACATCCCTGCCTTACCCTGTCTTCCAAAGAGCAGGGATGTCACAGACACTCACAGCTGCTCCATCGGGTCATGCCAGCAGTGCCCAGGCTGCCAAAGAGCCGGCATGTCACCGACACTCACAGGGGATCCATGCAGACATGCAAGCTATGCCCAGACTCCTCAACAGCTGGGATGTCACAGACATTCACAGGGGCTGCAGAGTGACATCCCAGGAGCCCCCAGAGCGCCAAAGAGCCAGGATGTCACAGACGATGCCAGCAGCTCCATGGAGACATCCCTCGAATCCACAGGCTGCCAAAGCACCGGCATGTCACAGACACTCACAGGGGCTCCAGACTGACATCCCATGAGTCCACAGGCTCTCAAACAGCCACGATGTCACAGACACGCACAGGGGCTCCATCGGGACTTCCCTACTGTCCCCAATCACCCAAAGAGCCGGGATGTCACAAGCATTCACAGCTGATCAATGGCGACATCCCAGGAGACCCCGGGCTTCCAAGCAACTGGGATATCACAGACACTCACAACAGTTCCATGGCGAATTCCCAGGAGACCCAAGGCTGACAAAGAGCCAGCATGTCACAGACACTCACACGCGTTCCATGGGGACATCCCGGGAATCCCCAGAGTGCCAAACACCAGAGATGCCACACACACTCATAGGGGCTCCATGCACACATCCCAGGGATCGCCAAGCTGCCAAAGAGCCGGCATGTCACACACACTCACAGGGGATTCATGCACACATCCCAGGTGTCCCCAGGCTCCCCAAGAGATGGGAAGTCACAGACATTCACAGGGGCTCCAGACTGCCATCCCAGGAGCCCCCAGAGCACCATAGAGCCAGGATGCAACACACACTAGCAGGAGCTTCATGCAGACACCCCATGAATCCACAGACTGCCAAAGAGCCGGCATGTCACACACACTCACAGGTGCTCAAGAGTGACATCCCAGGAGTGTCCAGGCTCCCAAAGAGCCATGATGTCACAGACACTCACAGCAGCTCCATGGTGAAATCCCAGGAGTCCCCAAGCTTCCAAAAACCTGCCATGCCAGAGAAACTCACATGGGCTCCATAGCCACATCCCATGTGATCCCTGCCTGCCTAAGAGCCCAGATGTCACAGACTTCCACGCGGCTTCCATGCTGATATCCCAGCAGTCCCCAGATTTCCAAGGAGCTAAGATGTCACAGAAATTCCAAGGGATTCCATGGTGACATCCCCGGACTTTCCAGGCAGCCAAAGAGCCAGGACCTCACAGACACTCGCAAGGCTTCAACGGCCTTATGCCCGCAATCCCCACAAGGCCAAAGAGCAGGGATGTCAAAGACACTCACAGGGCCTCCATGGGTACATCGCAGGAGTCCCCAGGCTGCCAAAGAGACAGCATGGCACAGTTACCCAAGGGGACCCCATGCGGACATCCCTGCCTTACCCTGTCTTCCAGAGAGCAGGGATGTCACAGACACTCCCAGGTGCTCCATCTGGTCATGCCAGCAGTGCCCAGGCTGCCAAAGAGCCGGCATGTCACCGACACTCACAGGGGATCCATGCAGACATGCCAGCTATGCCCAGACTCCTCAACAGCTGGGACATCACAGACATTCACAGGGGCTGCAGAGTGACATCCCAGGAGCCCCCAGAGCGCCAAAGAGCCAGGATGTCACAGACAATGCCAGCAGCTCCTTGGAGACATCCCTCGAATCCACAGGCTGCCAATGCACCGGCATGTCACAGACACTCAGAGGGGCTCCAGACTGACATCCCACAAGTCCACAGGCTCTCAAACAGCCACGATGTCACAGACACTCACAGGGGCTCCATCGGGACTTCCCAGCTGTCCCCAGTCACCCAAAGAGCCGGGATGTCACAAACATTCACAGCTGATCCATGGCGACATCCCAGGAGACCCCGGGCTTCCAAGCAACTGGGATATCACAGACACTCACAACAGTTCCATGGTGACTTCCCAGGAGACCCGAGGCTGACAAAGAGCCAGCATGTCACAGACACTCACGAGGGGTTTCCCATGCGGGAACATCCCTGGGATCCCCAGAGGCCAAACACCAGAGATGCACACACACTCAAGGGCTCATGCACACATCCCAGGGATCCCCAAGCTGCCACAGAGCTGCGCAATGTCACACCACACTCACAGGGGATCCATGCACACATCCACGTATCCCAGGCTCCCAAGAGACGGGAAAGTCACAAGACATTCAGCAGGGGCTCCAGACTGCCCATCGCCAGGAGCCCTCCAAGCACCAAAGAGCAGGATGCAACACCGACTAGGCAGGGCTCATGCGCGACCCCATGAATGCGCACAGACGCAAAGCAGGCCGGCATGTCACACACACTCACAGGTGCTCAAGGAGTGACATCCCAGGGAGTGTCCAGGCTCCAAAGAAGCCACGATGTCCACAGACCTCCACAGCGGGCTCCATGGTGAAATCCCAGGAGTTCCCCAAAGCTTCCAAAAACCTGCCATGCCACAGAAACTCACATGGGCTCCATAGCCACAGCCCATGTGATCCCTGCCTGCCTAAGAGCCCAGATGTCACAGACTTTCACGCGGCTTCCATGCTGATACCCCAGCAGTCCCCCAGATTTCCAAGGAGCTAAGATGTCACAGAAATTCCAAGGGATTCCATGGTGACATCCCCGGACTTTCCAGGCAGCCAAAGAGCCAGGACCTCACAGACACTCGCAAGGCTTCAACGGCCTTATGCCCGCAATCCCGACAAGGCCAAAGAGCAGGGATGTCAAAGACACTCACAGGGCCTCCATGGGGAAATCGCAGGAGTCCCCAGGCTGCCAAAGAGACAGCATGTCACAGTTACCCAAAGGGGCCCCATGCGGACATCCCTGCCTTACCCTGTCTTCCAAAGAGCAGGGATGTCACACACACTCACCGCTGCTCCATCGGGTCATGCCAGCAGTGCCCAGGCTGCCAAAGAGCCGGCATGTCACCGACACTCACAGGGGATCCATGCAGACATGCAGCCTATGCCAGACTCCTCAACAGTGGGACATCACAGACATTCACAGGGGCTGCAGAGTGAACCCATCCCAGGAGACCAGAGCGCCAAAAGAGCCCCCCCCCAAAGCAAAATTTGTCACAGACAAATGCCAGCAGCTCCATGGAGACATCCTCGAATCCACAGGCTGCCAAAGCAGCCAGCTGTCCACAGACACTCAGAGGGCTCCAAGACTGAACATCCACAAGTCACAAGGCTCTCAAACAGTATGATGTCACATGACACTCAGGGTCTCCATCGGCGACTTCCCTGCTGTCCAGGCACCCAAGAGCCGGATGTCAAACATTCACCAGCTGATCAATGGCGACATCCCAGGAGACCCCGGGCTTCCAAGCACCTGGGATATCACTGACACTCACAACAGTTCCATGGCCACTTCCCAGGAGACCCGAGGCTGACAAAGAGCCAGCATGTCACAGACACTCACACGCGTTCCATGGGGACATCCCGGGAATCCCCAGAGAGCCAAACACCAGAGATGCCACACACACTCACAGGGGCTCCATGCACACATCCCAGGGGTCCCCAAGTTGCCAAAGAGCTGGCATGTCACACACACTCACAGGGGATCCATGCACACATCCCACGTATCCCAAGGCTCCCCAAGAGACGGGAAGTCACAGACATTCACAGG